>OY740768.1:54071401-54235093 GCA_963513935.1 Aphrophora alni
AAGTATCTATTTGTAAAATAACAACCTCTATAACAAGCAACATCAATATAAAAAAAAGTCGTATACCCACCCACGATTGTAGTCATGCAAAGACGTCTGCAAATGTGAATTGGATAAACTACTACCTCTCAATCTAAAAAAAGTATCTATTTGTAAAATAACAACCTCTATAACAAGCAACATCAATATAAAAAAAGTCGTATACCCACCCACGATTGTAGTCATGCAAAGACGTCTGCAAATGTGAATTGGATAAACTACTACCTCTCAATCTAAAAAAAGTATCTATTTGTAAAATAACAACCTCTATAACAAGCAACATCAATATAAAAAAAGTCGTATACCCACCCACGATTGTAGTCATGCAAAGACGTCTGCAAATGTGAATTGGATAAACTACTACCTCTCAATCTAAAAAAAGTATCTATTTGTAAAATAACAACCTCTATAACAAGCAACATCAATATAAAAAAAGTCGTATACCCACCCACGATTGTAGTCATGCAAAGACGTCTGCAAATGTGAATTGGATAAACTACTACCTCTCAATCTAAAAAAAGTATCTATTTGTAAAATAACAACCTCTATAACAAGCAACATCAAAATAAAAAAAGTCGTATACCCACCCACGATTGTAGTCATGCAAAGACGTCTGCAAATGTGAATTGGATAAACTACTACCTCTCAATCTAAAAAAAGTATCTATTTGTAAAATAACAACCTCTATAACAAGCAACATCAATATAAAAAAAGTCATATACCCACCCACGATTGTAGTCATGCAAAGACGTCTGCAAATGTGAATTGGATAAACTACTACCTCTCAATCTAAAAAATGTATCAATTTGTAAAATAACAACCTCTATAACAAGCAACATCAATATAAAAAAAAGTCGTATACCCACCCACGATTGTAGTCATGCAAAGACGTCTGCAAATGTGAATTGGATAAACTACTACCTCTCAATCTAAAAAAAGTATCTATTTGTAAAATAACAACCTCTATAACAAGCAACATCAATATAAAAAAAGTCGTATACCCACCCACGATTGTAGTCATGCAAAGACGTCTGCAAATGTGAATTGGATAAACTACTACCTCTCAATCTAAAAAAAGTATCTATTTGTAAAATAACAACCTCTATAACAAGCAACATCAATATAAAAAAAGTCGTATACCCACCCACGATTGTAGTCATGCAAAGACGTCTGCAAATGTGAATTGGATAAACTACTACCTCTCAATCTAAAAAATATCTATTTGTAAAAGAACAACCTCTATAACAAGCAACATCAATATAAAAAAAGTCATATACCCACCCACGATTGTAGTCATGCAAAGTCGTCTGCAAATGTGAATTGGATAAACTACTACCTCTCAATCTAAAAAAAGTATCTATTTGTAAAATAACAACCTCTATAACAAGCAACATCAATATAAAAAAAGTCGTATACCCACCCACGATTGTAGTCATGCAAAGACGTCTGCAAATGTGAATTGGATAAACTACTACCTCTCAATCTAAAAAAAGTATCTATTTGTAAAATAACAACCTCTATAACAAGCAACATCAATATAAAAAAAGTCGTATACCCACCCACGATTGTAGTCATGCAAAGACGTCTGCAAATGTGAATTGGATAAACTACTACCTCTCAATCTAAAAAAAGTATCTATTTGTAAAAGAACAACCTCTATAACAAGCAACATCAATATAAAAAAAGTCATATACCCACCCACGATTGTAGTCATGCAAAGACGTCTGCAAATGTAAATTGGATAAACTACTACCTCTCAATCTAAAAAATGTATCAATTTGTAAAATAACAACCTCTATAACAAGCAACATCAATATAAAAAAAAGTCGTATACCCACCCACGATTGTAGTCATGCAAAGACGTCTGCAAATGTGAATTGGATAAACTACTACCTCTCAATCTAAAAAAGTATCTATTTGTAAAATAACAACCTCTATAACAAGCAACATCAATATAAAAAAAGTCGTATACCCACCCACGATTGTAGTCATGCAAAGACGTCTGCAAATGTGAATTGGATAAACTACTACCTCTCAATCTAAAAAAAGTATCTATTTGCAAAATAACAACCTCTATAACAAGCAACATCAATATAAAAAAAGTCGTATACCCACCCACGATTGTAGTCATGCAAAGACGTCTGCAAATGTGAATTGGATAAACTACTACCTCTCAATCTAAAAAATGTATCTATTTGTAAAATAACAACCTCTATAACAAGCAACATCAATATAAAAAAAGTCGTATACCCACCCACGATTGTAGTCATGCAAAGACGTCTGCAAATGTGAATTGGATAAACTACTACCTCTCAATCTAAAAAAAGTATCTATTTGTAAAATAACAACCTCTATAACAAGCAACATCAATATAAAAAAAGTCGTATACCCACCCACGATTGTAGTCATGCAAAGACGTCTGCAAATGTGAATTGGATAAACTACTACCTCTCAATCTACTCAATCTAAAAAAAGTATCTATTTGTAAAAGAAACATCCTCTATAACAAGCAACATCAATATAAAAAAGTCGTATACCCTCCACGATGTAGTCATGCAAAGACGTCTGCAAATGTGATGGATAAACTACTACTATCTCAATCTAAAAAATGTATCTATTTGTAAAAGAACCAACCTCTATAAAAGCAACATCAATATAAAAAAAGTATACCCACCCACGATTGTAGTCATGCAAAGACGTCTGCAAATGTGAATTGTAAACTACTACCACTCAATCTAAAAAATTTATCAATTTGTAAAATAACAGCCTCTATAACAAAGCAACATCAATATAAAAAAAGTCGTATACCCACCAACGATTGTAGTCATGCAAAGACGTCTGCAAATGTGAATTGGATAAACTACTACTCTCAATCAAAAAAAAGTATCTATTTGTAAAATAACAACCTCTATAACAAGCAACATCAATATAAAAAAGTCGTATACCCACCCACGATTTAGTCATGCAAAGACGTCTGCAAATGTGATTGGATAAACTACTACCTCTCAATCTAAAAAAAGTATCTATTTGTAAAATAACAACCTCTATAACAAGCAACATCAATATAAAAAAAGTCGTATACCACCCACAGATTGTAGTCATGCAAAGACGTCTGCAAATGTGAATTGGATAAACTACTACCTCTCAATCTAAAAAAAGTATCTATTTGTAAAAGAACAACCTCTATAACAAGCAACATCAATATAAAAAAAAGTCATATACCCACTCACGATTGTAGTCATGCAAAGACGTCTGCAAATGTGAATTGGATAAACTACTACCTCTCAATCTAAAAAATGTATCAATTTGTAAAATAACAACCTCTATAACAAGCAACATCAATATAAAAAAAAGTCGTATACCCACCCACGATTGTAGTCATGCAAAGACGTCTGCAAATGTGAATTGGATAAACTACTACCTCTCAATCTAAAAAAAGTATCTATTTGTAAAATAACAACCTCTATAACAAGCAACATCAATATAAAAAAAGTCGTATACCCACCCACGATTGTAGTCATGCAAAGACGTCTGCAAATGTGAATTGGATAAACTACTACCTCTCAATCTAAAAAAAGTATCTATTTGTAAAATAACAACCTCTATAACAAGCAACATCAATATAAAAAAAGTCGTATACCCACCCACGATTGTAGTCATGCAAAGACGTCTGCAAATGTGAATTGGATAAACTACTACCTCTCAATCTAAAAAAAGTATCTATTTGTAAAATAACAACCTCTATAACAAGCAACATCAATATAAAAAAAGTCGTATACCCACCCACGATTGTAGTCATGCAAAGACGTCTGCAAATGTGAATTGGATAAACTACTACCTCTCAATCTAAAAAAAGTATCTATTTGTAAAATAACAACCTCTATAACAAGCAACATCAATATAAAAAAAGTCGTATACCCACCCACGATTGTAGTCATGCAAAGACGTCTGCAAATGTGAATTGGATAAACTACTACCTCTCAATCTAAAAAAAGTATCTATTTGTAAAATAACAACCTCTATAACAAGCAACATCAATATAAAAAAAGTCGTATACCCACCCACGATTGTAGTCATGCAAAGACGTCTGCAAATGTGAATTGGATAAACTACTACCTCTCAATCTAAAAAAAGTATCTATTTGTAAAATAACAACCTCTATAACAAGCAACATCAATATAAAAAAAGTCATATACCCACCCACGATTGTAGTCATGCAAAGACGTCTGCAAATGTGAATTGGATAAACTACTACCTCTCAATCTAAAAAATGTATCAATTTGTAAAATAACAACCTCTATAACAAGCAACATCAATATAAAAAAAAGTCGTATACCCACCCACGATTGTAGTCATGCAAAGACGTCTGCAAATGTGAATTGGATAAACTACTACCTCTCAATCTAAAAAAAGTATCTATTTGTAAAATAACAACCTCTATAACAAGCAACATCAATATAAAAAAAGTCGTATACCCACCCACGATTGTAGTCATGCAAAGACGTCTGCAAATGTGAATTGGATAAACTACTACCTCTCAATCTAAAAAAAGTATCTATTTGTAAAATAACAACCTCTATAACAAGCAACATCAATATAAAAAAAGTCGTATACCCACCCACGATTGTAGTCATGCAAAGACGTCTGCAAATGTGAATTGGATAAACTACTACCTCTCAATCTAAAAAAAGTATCTATTTGTAAAAGAACAACCTCTATAACAAGCAACATCAATATAAAAAAGTCGTATACCCACCCACGATTGTAGTCATGCAAAGACGTCTGCAAATGTGAATTGGATAAACTACTACCTCTCAATCTAAAAAATGTATCTATTTGTAAAATAACAACCTCTATAACAAGCAACATCAATATAAAAAAAAGTCGTATACCCACCCACGATTGTAGTCATGCAAAGACGTCTGCACATGTGAATTGGATAAACTACTACCTCTCAATCTAAAAAAAGTATCTATTTGTAAAATAACATCCTCTATAACAAGCAACATCAATATAAAAAAAGTCGTATATCCACCCACGATTGTAGTCATGCAAAGACGTCTGCAAATGTGAATTGGATAAACTACTACCTCTCAATCTAAAAAAGTATCTATTTGTAAAAGAACAACCTCTATAACAAGCAACATCAATATAAAAAAAGTCATATACCCACCCACGATTGTAGTCATGCAAAGACGTCTGCAAATGTGAATTGGATAAACTACTACCTCTCAATCTAAAAAATGTATCAATTTGTAAAATAACAACCTCTATAACAAGCAACATCAATATAAAAAAAAGTCGTATACCCACCCACGATTGTAGTCATGCAAAGACGTCTGCAAATGTGAATTGGATAAACTACTACCTCTCAATCTAAAAAAAGTATCTATTTGTAAAATAACAACCTCTATAACAAGCAACATCAATATAAAAAAAGTCGTATACCCACCCACGATTGTAGACATGCAAAGACTACCTCTCTTAGATAAACTACCTACCCACGATAAACTACCTCTCAATCTAAAAAATTTATCAATTTGTAAAATAACAACACCTATAACAAGCAACACCAATATAAAAAAAAGTCGTATACCCACCCACGATTGTAGTCATGCAAAGACGTCTGCAAATGTGAATTGGATAAACTACTACCTCTCAATCTAAAAAAAGTATCTATTTGTAAAATAACAACCTCTATAACAAGCAACATCAATATAAAAAAAGTCGTATACCCACCCACGATTGTAGTCATGCAAAGACGTCTGCAAATGTGAATTGGATAAACTACTACCTCTCAATCTAAAAAAAGTATCTATTTGTAAAATAACAACCTCTATAACAAGCAACATCAATATAAAAAAAGTCGTATACCCACCCACGATTGTAGTCATGCAAAGACGTCTGCAAAAGTGAATTGGATAAACTACTACCTCTCAATCTAAAAAATGTATCAATTTGTAAAATAACAACACCTATAACAAGCAACACCAATATAAAAAAAGTCGTATACCCACCCACGATTGTAGTCATGCAAAGACGTCTGCAAATGTGAATTGGATAAAATACTACCTCTCAATCTAAAAAAAGTATCTATTTGTAAAAGAACAACCTCTATAACAAGCAACATCAATATAAAAAAGTCGTATACCCACCCACGATTGTAGTCATGCAAAGACGTCTGCAAATGTGAATTGGATAAACTACTACCTCTCAATCTAAAAAATGTATCAATTTGTAAAATAACAACCTCTATAACAAGCAACATCAATATAAAAAAAAGTCGTATACCCACCCACGATTGTAGTCATGCAAAGACGTCTGCAAATGTGAATTGGATAAACTACTACCTCTCAATCTAAAAAATGGATCAATTTGTAAAATAACAACCTCTATAACAAGCAACATCAATATAAAAAAAAGTCGTATACCCACCCACGATTGTAGTCATGCAAAGAAGTCTGCAAATGTGAATTGGATAAACTACTACCTCTCAATCTAAAAAAAGTATCTATTTGTAAAATAACAACCTCTATAACAAGCAACATCAATATAAAAAAAGTCGTATACCCACCCACGATTGTAGTCATGCAAAGACGTCTGCAAATGTGAATTGGATAAACTACTACCTCTCAATCTAAAAAAAGTATCTATTTGTAAAATAACAACCTCTATAACAAGCAACATCAATATAAAAAAAGTCGTATACCCACCCACGATTGTAGTCATGCAAAGACGTCTGCAAATGTGAATTGGATAAACTACTACCTCTCAATCTAAAAAAGTATCTATTTGTAAAAGAACAACCTCTATAACAAGCAACATCAATATAAAAAAAGTCATATACCCACCCACGATTGTAGTCATGCAAAGACGTCTGCAAATGTGAATTGGATAAACTACTACCTCTCAATCTAAAAAATGTATCAATTTGTAAAATAACAACCTCTATAACAAGCAACATCAATATAAAAAAAAGTCGTATACCCACCCACGATTGTAGTCATGCAAAGACGTCTGCAAATGTGAATTGGATAAACTACTACCTCTCAATCTAAAAAAAGTATCTATTTGTAAAATAACAACCTCTATAACAAGCAACATCAATATAAAAAAAGTCGTATACCCACCCACGATTGTAGTCATGCAAAGACGTCTGCAAATGTGAATTGGATAAACTACTACCTCTCAATCTAAAAAAAGTATCTATTTGTAAAATAACAACCTCTATAACAAGCAACATCAATATAAAAAAAGTCGTATACCCACCCACGATTGTAGTCATGCAAAGACGTCTGCAAATGTGAATTGGATAAACTACTACCTCTCAATCTAAAAAATGTATCAATTTGTAAAATAACAACACCTATAACAAGCAACACCAATATAAAAAAAGTCGTATACCCACCCACGATTGTAGTCATGCAAAGACGTCTGCAAATGTGAATTGGATAAAATACTACCTCTCAATCTAAAAAAAGTATCTATTTGTAAAAGAACAACCTCTATAACAAGCAACATCAATATAAAAAAAGTCATATACCCACCCACGATTGTAGTCATGCAAAGACGTCTGCAAATGTGAATTGGATAAACTACTACCTCTCAATCTAAAAAATGGATCAATTTGTAAAATAACAACCTCTATAACAAGCAACATCAATATAAAAAAAAGTCGTATACCCACCCACGATTGTAGTCATGCAAAGAAGTCTGCAAATGTGAATTGGATAAACTACTACCTCTCAATCTAAAAAAAGTATCTATTTGTAAAATAACAACCTCTATAACAAGCAACATCAATATAAAAAAAGTCGTATACCCACCCACGATTGTAGTCATGCAAAGACGTCTGCAAATGTGAATTGGATAAACTACTACCTCTCAATCTAAAAAAAGTATCTATTTGTAAAATAACAACCTCTATAACAAGCAACATCAATATAAAAAAAGTCGTATACCCACCCACGATTGTAGTCATGCAAAGACGTCTGCAAATGTGAATTGGATAAACTACTACCTCTCAATCTAAAAAATGTATCAATTTGTAAAATAACAACCTCTATAACAAGCAACATCAATATATAGAAAAAAGTCGTATACCCACCCACGATTGTAGTCATGCAAAGACGTCTGCAAATGTGAATTGGATAAACTACTACCTCTCAATCTAAAAAAAGTATCTATTTGTAAAATAACAACCTCTATAACAAGCAACATCAATATAAAAAAAGTCGTATACCCACCCACGATTGTAGTCATGCAAAGACGTCTGCAAATGTGAATTGGATAAACTACTACCTCTCAATCTAAAAAAAGCATCTATTTGTAAAATAACAACCTCTATAACAAGCAACATCAATATAAAAAAAGTCGTATACCCACCCACGATTGTAGTCATGCAAAGACGTCTGCAAATGTGAATTGGATAAACTACTACCTCTCAATCTAAAAAAAGTATCTATTTGTAAAATAACAACCTCTATAACAAGCAACATCAATATAAAAAAAGTCGTATACCCACCCACGATTGTAGTCATGCAAAGGCGTCTGCAAATGTGAATTGGATAAACTACTACCTCTCAATCTAAAAAAAGTATCTATTTGTAAAATAACAACCTCTATAACAAGCAACATCAATATAAAAAAAGTCGTATACCCACCCACGATTGTAGTCATGCAAAGACGTCTGCAAATGTGAATTGGATAAACTACTACCTCTCAATCTAAAAAAAGTATCTATTTGTAAAATAACAACCTCTATAACAAGCAACATCAATATAAAAAAAGTCGTATACCCACCCACGATTGTAGTCATGCAAAGACGTCTGCAAATGTGAATTGGATAAACTACTACCTCTCAATCTAAAAAAAGTATCTATTTGTAAAATAACAACCTCTATAACAAGCAACATCAATATAAAAAAAGTCGTATACCCACCCACGATTGTAGTCATGCAAAGACGTCTGCAAATGTGAATTGGATAAACTACTACCTCTCAATCTAAAAAAAGTATCTATTTGTAAAATAACAACCTCTATAACAAGCAACATCAATATAAAAAAAGTCGTATACCCACCCACGATTGTAGTCATGCAAAGACGTCTGCAAATGTGAATTGGATAAACTACTACCTCTCAATCTAAAAAAGTATCTATTTGTAAAAGAACAACCTCTATAACAAACAACATCAATATAAAAAAAGTCATATACCCACCCACGATTGTAGTCATGCAAAGACGTCTGCAAATGTGAATTGGATAAACTACTACCTCTCAATCTAAAAAATGTATCAATTTGTAAAATAACAACCTCTATAACAAGCAACATCAATATAAAAAAAAGTCGTATACCCACCCACGATTGTAGTCATGCAAAGACGTCTGCAAATGTGAATTGGATAAACTACTACCTCTCAATCTAAAAAAAGTATCTATTTGTAAAATAACAACCTCTATAACAAGCAACATCAATATAAAAAAAGTCGTATACCCACCCACGATTGTAGTCATGCAAAGACGTCTGCAAATGTGAATTGGATAAACTACTACCTCTCAATCTAAAAAAACTATCTATTTGTAAAATAACAACCTCTATAACAAGCAACATCAATATAAAAAAAGTCGTATACCCACCCACGATTGTAGTCATGCAAAGACGTCTGCAAATGTGAATTGGATAAACTACTACCTCTCAATCTAAAAAAAGTATCTATTTGTAAAAGAACAACCTCTATAACAAGCAACATCAATATAAAAAAGTCGTATACCCACCCACGATTGTAGTCATGCAAAGACGTCTGCAAATGTGAATTGGATAAACTACTACCTCTCAATCTAAAAAAAGTATCTATTTGTAAAATAACAACCTCTATAACAAGCAACATCAATATAAAAAAAGTCGTATACCCACCCACGATTGTAGTCATGCAAAGACGTCTGCAAATGTGAATTGGATAAACTACTACCTCTCAATCTAAAAAAAGTATCTATTTGTAAAATAACAACCTCTATAACAAGCAACATCAATATAAAAAAAGTCGTATACCCACCCACGATTGTAGTCATGCAAAGACGTCTGCAAATGTGAATTGGATAAACTACTACCTCTCAATCTAAAAAAAGTATCTATTTGTAAAAGAACAACCTCTATAACAAGCAACATCAATATAAAAAAGTCGTATACCCACCCACGATTGTAGTCATGCAAAGACGTCTGCAAATGTGAATTGGATAAACTACTACCTCTCAATCTAAAAAATGTATCAATTTGTAAAATAACAACACCTATAACAAGCAACACCAATATAAAAAAAAGTCGTATACCCACCCACGATTGTAGTCATGCAAAGACGTCTGCAAATGTGAATTGGATAAACTACTACCTCTCAATCTAAAAAAAGTATCTATTTGTAAAATAACAACCTCTATAACAAGCAACATCAATATAAAAAAAGTCGTATACCCACCCACGATTGTAGTCATGCAAAGACGTCTGCAAATGTGAATTGGATAAACTACTACCTCTCAATCTAAAAAAAGTATCTATTTGTAAAATAACAACCTCTATAACAAGCAACATCATTATAAAAAAAGTCGTATACCCACCCACGATTGTAGTCATGCAAAGACGTCTGCAAATGTGAATTGGATAAACTACTACCTCTCAATCTAAAAAATGTATCAATTTGTAAAATAACAACACCTATAACAAGCAACACCAATATAAAAAAAGTCGTATACCCACCCACGATTGTAGTCATGCAAAGACGTCTGCAAATGTGAATTGGATAAAATACTACCTCTCAATCTAAAAAAAGTATCTATTTGTAAAAGAACAACCTCTATAACAAGCAACATCAATATAAAAAAAGTCATATACCCACCCACGATTGTAGTCATGCAAAGACGTCTGCAAATGTGAATTGGATAAACTACTACCTCTCAATCTAAAAAATGGATCAATTTGTAAAATAACAACCTCTATAACAAGCAACATCAATATAAAAAAAAGTCGTATACCCACCCACGATTGTAGTCATGCAAAGAAGTCTGCAAATGTGAATTGGATAAACTACTACCTCTCAATCTAAAAAAAGTATCTATTTGTAAAATAACAACCTCTATAACAAGCAACATCAATATAAAAAAAGTCGTATACCCACCCACGATTGTAGTCATGCAAAGACGTCTGCAAATGTGAATTGGATAAACTACTACCTCTCAATCTAAAAAAAGTATCTATTTGTAAAATAACAACCTCTATAACAAGCAACATCAATATAAAAAAAGTCGTATACCCACCCACGATTGTAGTCATGCAAAGACGTCTGCAAATGTGAATTGGATAAACTACTACCTCTCAATCTAAAAAATGTATCAATTTGTAAAATAACAACCTCTATAACAAGCAACATCAATATATAGAAAAAAGTCGTATACCCACCCACGATTGTAGTCATGCAAAGACGTCTGCAAATGTGAATTGGATAAACTACTACCTCTCAATCTAAAAAAAGTATCTATTTGTAAAATAACAACCTCTATAACAAGCAACATCAATATAAAAAAAGTCGTATACCCACCCACGATTGTAGTCATGCAAAGACGTCTGCAAATGTGAATTGGATAAACTACTACCTCTCAATCTAAAAAAAGTATCTATTTGTAAAATAACAACCTCTATAACAAGCAACATCAATATAAAAAAGTCGTATACCCACCCACGATTGTAGTCATGCAAAGACGTCTGCAAATGTGAATTGGATAAACTACTACCTCTCAATCTAAAAAAAGTATCTATTTGTAAAAGAACAACCTCTATAACAAGCAACATCAATATAAAAAAAGTCATATACCCACCCACGATTGTAGTCATGCAAAGACGTCTGCAAATGTGAATTGGATAAACTACTACCTCTCAATCTAAAAAATGTATCAATTTGTAAAATAACAACCTCTATAACAAGCAACATCAATATAAAAAAAAGTCGTATACCCACCCACGATTGTAGTCATGCAAAGACGTCTGCAAATGTGAATTGGATAAACTACTACCTCTCAATCTAAAAAAAGTATCTATTTGTAAAATAACAACCTCTATAACAAGCAACATCAATATAAAAAAAGTCGTATACCCACCCACGATTGTAGTCATGCAAAGACGTCTGCAAATGTGAATTGGATAAACTACTACCTCTCAATCTAAAAAAAGTATCTATTTGTAAAATAACAACCTCTATAACAAGCAACATCAATATAAAAAATGTCGTATACCCACCCACGATTGTAGTCATGCAAAGACGTCTGCAAATGTGAATTGGATAAACTACTACCTCTCAATCTAAAAAAAGTATCTATTTGTAAAAGAACAACCTCTATAACAAGCAACATCAATATAAAAAAGTCGTATACCCACCCACGATTGTAGTCATGCAAAGACGTCTGCAAATGTGAATTGGATAAACTACTACCTCTCAATCTAAAAAATGTATCTATTTGTAAAATAACAACCTCTATAACAAGCAACATCAATATAAAAAAAAGTCGTATACCCACCCACGATTGTAGTCATGCAAAGACGTCTGCAAATGTGAATTGGATAAACTACTACCTCTCAATCTAAAAAAAGTATCTATTTGTAAAATAACAACCTCTATAACAAGCAACATCAATATAAAAAAAGTCGTATACCCACCCACGATTGTAGTCATGCAAAGACGTCTGCAAATGTGAATTGGATAAACTACTACCTCTCAATCTAAAAAAAGTATCTATTTGTAAAAGAACAACCTCTATAACAAGCAACATCAATATAAAAAAAGTCATATACCCACCCACGATTGTAGTCATGCAAAGACGTCTGCAAATGTGAATTGGATAAACTACTACCTCTCAATCTAAAAAATGTATCAATTTGTAAAATAACAACCTCTATAACTAGCAACATCAATATAAAAAAAGTCGTATACCCACCCACGATTGTAGTCATGCAAAGACGTCTGCAAATGTGAATTGGATAAACTACTACCTCTCAATCTAAAAAAAGTATCTATTTGTAAAAGAACAACCTCTATAACAAGCAACATCAATATAAAAAAGTCGTATACCCACCCACGATTGTAGTCATGCAAAGACGTCTGCAAATGTGAATTGGATAAACTACTACCTCTCAATCTAAAAAATGTATCAATTTGTAAAATAACAACCTCTATAACAAGCAACATCAATATAAAAAAAAGTCGTATACCCACCCACGATTGTAGTCATGCAAAGACGTCTGCAAATGTGAATTGGATAAACTACTACCTCTCAATCTAAAAAAAGTATCTATTTGTAAAATAACAACCTCTATAACAAGCAACATCAATATAAAAAAGTCGTATACCCACCCACGATTGTAGTCATGCAAAGACGTCTGCAAATGTGAATTGGATAAACTACTACCTCTCAATCTAAAAAAAGTATCTATTTGTAAAATAACAACCTCTATAACAAGCAACATCAATATAAAAAAAGTCGTATACCCACCCACGATTGTAGTCATGCAAAGACGTCTGCAAATGTGAATTGGATAAACTACTACCTCTCAATCTAAAAAAAGTATCTATTTGTAAAAGAACAACCTCTATAACAAGCAACATCAATATAAAAAAGTCGTATACCCACCCACGATTGTAGTCATGCAAAGACGTCTGCAAATGAGAATTGGATAAACTACTACCTCTCAATCTAAAAAATGTATCAATTTGTAAAATAACAACACCTATAACAAGCAACACCAATATAAAAAAAAGTCGTATACCCACCCACGATTGTAGTCATGCAAAGACGTCTGCAAATGTGAATTGGATAAACTACTACCTCTCAATCTAAAAAAAGTATCTATTTGTAAAATAACAACCTCTATAACAAGCAACATCAATATAAAAAAAGTCGTATACCCACCCACGATTGTAGTCATGCAAAGACGTCTGCAAATGTGAATTGGATAAACTACTACCTCTCAATCTAAAAAAAGTATCTATTTGTAAAATAACAACCTCTATAACAAGCAACATCAATATAAAAAAAAGTCGTATACCCACCCACGATTGTAGTCATGCAAAGACGTCTGCAAATGTGAATTGGATAAACTACTACCTCTCAATCTAAAAAATGTATCAATTTGTAAAATAACAACACCTATAACAAGCAACACCAATATAAAAAAAGTCATATACCCACCCACGATTGTAGTCATGCAAAGACGTCTGCAAATGTGAATTGGATAAACTACTACCTCTCAATCTAAAAAAAGTATCTATTTGTAAAATAACAACCTCTATAACAAGCAACATCAATATAAAAAAAGTCATATACCCACCCACGATTGTAGTCATGCAAAGACGTCTGCAAATGTGAATTGGATAAACTACTACCTCTCAATCTAAAAAAAGTATCTATTTGTAAAATAACAACCTCTATAACAAGCAACATCAATATAAAAAAAAGTCGTATACCCACCCACGATTGTAGTCATGCAAAGACGTCTGCAAATGTGAATTGGATAAACTACTACCTCTCAATCTAAAAAAAGTATCTATTTGTAAAATAACAACCTCTATAACAAGCAACATCAATATAAAAAAAGTCGTATACCCACCCACGATTGTAGTCATGCAAAGACGTCTGCAAATGTGAATTGGATAAACTACTACCTCTCAATCTAAAAAAAGTATCTATTTGTAAAATAACAACCTCTATAACAAGCAACATCAATATAAAAAAAGTCGTATACCCACCCACGATTGTAGTCATGCAAAGACGTCTGCAAATGTGAATTGGATAAACTACTACCTCTCAATCTAAAAAAAGTATCTATTTGTAAAATAACAACCTCTATAACAAGCAACATCAATATAAAAAAAGTCGTATACCCACCCACGATTGTAGTCATGCAAAGACGTCTGCAAATGTGAATTGGATAAACTACTACCTCTCAATCTAAAAAATGTATCAATTTGTAAAATAACAACACCTATAACAAGCAACACCAATATAAAAAAAGTCGTATACCCACCCACGATTGTAGTCATGCAAAGACGTCTGCAAATGTGAATTGGATAAACTACTACCTCTCAATCTAAAAAATGTATCAATTTGTAAAATAACAACACCTATAACAAGCAACACCAATATAAAAAAAGTCGTATACCCACCCACGATTGTAGTCATGCAAAGACGTCTGCAAATGTGAATTGGATAAACTACTGTCTCTCAATCTAAAAAAAGTATCAATTTGTAAAATAACAACACCTATAACAAGCAACACCAATATAAAAAAAGTCGTATACCCACCCACGATTGTAGTCATGCAAAGACGTCTGCAAATGTGAATTGGATAAACTACTGTCTCTCAATCTAAAAAAAGTATCTATTTGTAAAATAACAACCTCTATAACAAGCAACATCAATATAAAAAAAGTCGTATACCCACCCACGATTGTAGTCATGCAAAGACGTCTGCAAATGTGAATTGGATAAACTACTACCTCTCAATCTAAAAAATGTATCAATTTGTAAAATAACAACCTCTATAACAAGCAACATCAATATAAAAAAAAGGTCTGGATACCCTAGGATATTTATTTGCGAATAAACATTAATCGAAAATGAAATTCTAGGGTTATGTCCTTTCTCTAGTTTACAACATTTTGATTCACTAAACTGTCATATTTCGCTACGGATAGAGGTCTCGCAAAAGTAGCCGGGAAAATATTTAATGTATCCATTAGGTCGAGTAATACTTTAAAGGTCTTTGTTAGTAATATTCCCGCTAGTAGTAATATTCCCTCGTTGTGCAATATGACAGTTAAGTGAATCAATGTTCTTAACTAGAGTAATGACATAACTCTAGCATTGAATTGTTGTACGTTTATTTGCAAACAAAATATCCTGAGGTATCTAAACTTTTTGAACACACAGCATACATTTTTTTATGTAATGAAATTAACATTGAACCTGTTTGTTTTAAAAATTCTCGCACTGCAGACTTGATGCAGGTTCACTGTTTAGATTATATACGCATCTTTCCCTTCTTTAAGTTTTCTAAAAGTTTTTAAACTATATATAAATTTACAATAAATGAACATACATTAAATAGTGGTATTACATTACATTACATTACAAGTGGCATTATATTACATTTACAAACTAGAGTAGGATTCATTTAAAAAAAATTATAATCTGTTACACATGCATGTTGTAGGTTATAATATATATAGGAAACTTTGTTTAATGAACGTTTTAAACAAAATTATTTCTTTGATTTTTAACTTATTTGTTTCTGATTTATTTCGTAAAAAGCAAGATTAATAATAATTTCATTACAGACTTAGTTTGAATCTTCATATTTCTTACCCCTTAATCTTTCAGAACTTATCTCTATGAATTCTATACCTCTCTTTAAGTATATAGGATACAAATGAAAAAAGCAGGCCTATTGTAATAGAATACATTAAATGAAAAAAAATTCCGATAAGTTTTATATTACCATGTGAAAAAAAAAATTAAAATCGTAAACCTGATATTTTTCATTGTTGCTTAGAGGCGAAAACCTCTTGATCATCATCGTCTTATGAAAAAGGAGGAAAAGAATGTAAAATAAAATCTCCTAACCCTCGAATACTATAATAGCGTCAGGGTCAGAAATTAACAAGAGCTGACCAAAACAGACTTGATAGAAAAGATAAAAGAGTGGAATCTAACTCAAGACTATATTTTCCAGCTAGATACCCTCTGGATTGCCAAGTACGTACTCATTATAGTGAGCTCCTGAAGGTCGTAACCCTGGCTTGTACCTTAAAATATATTCTCATGAATATACGTCAAAGACATCAAAAACAAAAGATGACATTAAAATTATTAAAAATTTGGCTAATTATGTATGTATGTTATATATTACACAATCTAAGATTCTGGTGTAAATAAATGTTGAAATATTTATTTTTATTTACTTATTATTTATTTTCCATTCCTTTTATTACATTTAGATAAACAAAACATGATTTAGATTGAGAAAAAGATATAAAGATAAAAAAATAAAGCTTTCCTTAACAACATACTAAAACAAAACAAATAAATTGACATATGACATAATAATACATTACTTTAAATTAAAATACACAACAGGAAAGAAAAATCAAAACAATATTACTTCTTAATCCTAAACAAAACAAAGATAAACAATTTAAGATAAACAAAAAATATACGGAATGGAATAAAGCAGCCTCGATGGGTGTACCCGTTTTGAGGCTGCATATCTCAAGTAAAAATAGAAAAAAAAGAAGAAATAACAGAATTCAAGAGACCGTCGGGAGCAGTTAAACTATTAATAAATTTAAATTTAATTTAATATTTATTACAAATATTATAATTTGTTAAATCATAATTTGTTCTATGATAATTAATTATGCACATCTGTTTGCATCTATGACATAAATATAAAGTGGTAAAAACTTACACTATGTAACATACAAACACTCACATACCATAATAGTCCATACATATTCTCTCTCATACCAATATATTCACATCCCTCTATCTCCAAGTTTAACACGATAAAAAGAAATACAAAAATAAACGAAATTATTAAGAAGAAGAAAACACCTCCACACTCCTATCACATCTCTTACACTCATCCACGCATCAAAACAAAATTAGAATGGTAATGCATTCCTATATCACAACCTCCAACAGACCTTCAACACAGTCCATGCCCAAAAGCCAGCTTTTCAAAAGAATTAGATATTTGTTTAGGTTTGTGCAGGATTTAATATTTTCTGGAAGTTGGTTATATATTCTAGGTGCGACTACAGAATAAAATTTTGAATGGTTGTCAATTTTGCTCTGGGTACAAAAATAATTCATACACTACATCATGTAGAAAGAGGCGGAGTCAAGTAAAATTGACGATCACAGCTTGAGTCCTTAAGTTTCCACCCCTTATATTTACAGAACATTTCTATATGAAATCTATAATTAATTATATTAATTAAATCTAGGATATAAAACATTTCGCCCCCTATAGTAATATAAAACAACAAATTTAAAAAATAGCAATTCAACAGTTTGATCGACATGAGCTATATAATCCCAAAGACATACAGCACGTTAAAACAAATCAAACCACGGCGTTAAAAGTTTTGAGGACAAAGTGGTGTTCATTACTTTGCTTGTATACTTACAGATATATTTCAAGTTATATTTTCGAAACTAAATTTTAACAACCCTAATTAGTTTTTAGTAACTGATTTATTTTCGATTATATTTTGTATGACGTAAATGAGGTCTGAACCTACCATAATCTGACTGGTTTGTACTATTGAATTTATGCCATTATTTATGTAAAATCAATGCCTGTACCCTTATTTGTAGTGTGCAGACGGTAAATAGCAAACATTTGCACCTGCTTTGTCTATTCAGCAATCGAATTACTTATAAGGAATAATTTATTAAAAGTTAGGAAGAGGGATGAGAATGTAAAATATATCCCTGAAACCACAGATGCGTGTGGAAACCACTGAAACCACTATATATATATATATACAGTGTGTGTAGCAAATATGGAAACGGTTTAATATTTTAAGAACTGCTTTAGATAGAAAAATATTCCGCCTCTTATTTTAAAGCTCTTAATCAGATCTATTTACAGCATGGTACAAAAGATTAGTGGGATATACGGATGTTCCTAAAATTTATAAAACGTGATATTTCTCAACTTTTAAAATATAATGCTAGTGTTTTTTTTTTTTTTTTACTTTTACATATTATAATGGTTTAATTTTTAATTTGATATAATTAAAGGAATTTTTAATTTTAGTTATTGTTTAATAACAATCGGTACGGCATTTTAAATTTCGCTATTTTGAAAACACAATTTTAAACGTTCTCTGCAGTACTGAGTGAATTATGATTTATTATTTGGTTATTGTTATGTAAAGTAAGCCAAGATGTATTGAAAATTACGTATCCTGTACAGGATGTTCTAATAAGCAAACATTAAGTATACATATTTCTTAATTACAGCACAGAAATTATTAGAATATCGATTATAGTAATATACCAATTGAAAGTATAGGACATCAATCAATAAAAGTTTATTTTCATTTATAGTTTGTTAAATAAAATTAACAGAAAGTGATTTTTTACGTCTAAAAATACCTTCATATTTAATCATGACTTTTTACTTTGTGGACGCAATATTTCAACGAAAGAAAAAGTAAATTAGCGATTCACTTATGCCGTTAAAAAGTTTATAAAAAAATGGTAGTTTTGTGAAATTTACACAACTATAAGTGTAACTCTTTGTCTTTGTATGTAAAAAAAAAAAAAAAAAAATTAATTTAAACAAAGATTTTGAAACATTCACTTTGGCGTTGGTAAATATATTCTCAATTTCAAAAAAAAAAAACTATATACGTTTTGTCTTATAGGAAATTTAATGTAATTGGTGAAAAATAAAGTGAGAAAATAGAATTATAACCTGAAAAGTTATGTTTTTCCTAAAAAAGGGGTCAAAATTTATGTTTCGGAAGAGAAGCGAGACCGGATGGAGTCGATTTTGTAGCAAATGAAGTGAGCTATCAACATAATGTTTTTGGCACATTGTTCAATATTCACTCTGTATATATAGTTTAATTCTTTTATTGTGGGCACTACTGTATTGGTAAATCGTAATCTTTTAATCTAACGACAAATTTTAAATATGGATCCGTTGTTACTTCTTCATATAACTACAACTCTGAAAAATGGCAGCCATTTTCAAATGGGGCTGATGTCCTTTTAATTTATTATAGAGAAAACTAGTTTATGGTGTTTTCGGATTCTATATAAAATTTAAGAGTGTTTTATTCTGGGTTACTGTATAATACACCTACTATTCGACGATTAATAGGCGCTAAATTTTCGAAAATTTGTTGTTTGAAGCAATTTTACAACTTTCCATTGTTGAATCAAGCGTTTAATCAAGTTATTTATTTTTTGTTTCCTTCTTCTTTCATTTTCCTCCAATATTTTTTCAGTCTTATAAATTTTATTTGCTTTCGATCTTCTTTCTGTCGGTAATTTAACTTGGAAATCCTAATGTTTCGCACTTTATATTTATCTGGCATACTTTCTGTGATTAATTTTTTTTTTATATCCTCTAGTGGTTTTTAAAATCGGATTGTTTTAGTTTTTTTGTTCATAAAAAAGTCGTAAATATGTTTAGCGGTTCGTTATTATTCATTATATATTTCCTAATTGGTTTATAACAATAGGTGTATAAATATCTTATAATAGTTTTACACTCTTCAATAAATGAAATGAACAGTGTTTTTAAATGTATAATATATTGTGTACAGTTATATTTTAAATAGTAGTGACGTTGGCGTAATGTAGAAACACGTTTAGGGTAAGAAATATATAAATATTGCCAACGGATCATGGTAGACTATTTATAATAATGATAAAAGGAATTCGGTTTTTTCTATTATAAATTATTGGAATATTTGACATTTGCAATATTAAAATCAGAAGTACGGATTCAGTTTGCATGATATATATAGTTTTATTTATATTAATAACTATCTATAATATTATTAATGGTATGTTCAAACAGTCAAACAACAGTTTAAATAACTCCACTTTGAATTTTAATTTAATAACGGCATGTATCCGACATTTCTTTGAAATTCTTTGCCCACATACAATGTTTTGAAAGATATTACTTGTGAGAGTTTATCTTGAATTTGTTGTTACTCTTCTACTACTTATATTTTTAACCTTGTTTTTATTAGATTGAAAACTCTGGAGTGCTTATAAATCTAATATTATCTATGAGTTCGTGTTCATTGGTATAAAATATATGCCAATGGAGAGGAAAGACTAATTAATTGTCATCAAAGTGGATGTAAGTTAATGTATTCCTTCCAGAATAGATACAATTTATGTAGAAATAATAGCGTGATACAACTTACAGAGGTTAAACATAACCTAATAAGAGGAAGAAGAAGTGTTGCTTGTCCACGTCTGAGGTAAGACTTTAATTTACTTTTGTTTAATTGAGCAATAGTGAAAGAATTCTCTAATTAACATTAGAAGCAATTTAAAATTTGTTTGACCTGGAAAAAGTAAGATCTTTTATTGCGATTTCTTTATAATTGAGTTGTTAGTCTCCAACTCACTCTACATGATAAAGATCTATACAGTGTGAGTCAAAAGTATGGATACACCCTGTTAAATTTTAAATGGATAAAGATAGAAAAATGAAACTCAGAAAACCTTTCTAGGAAATAAAAGTGAACTTTTTAGTCACTATTACAACTTTGCCCATTTCCCCAAAATGGGATTTTTGGGGGGCAGCTCAAAATTTTTAAATATAAAGACCCATTAAGTGACGCCTCATTTTAAAGTCCTTGATTAAAGAAGAAGAACAGTGGAAACCAGAGCTTTTTATCTCAACCCAGTACAAAATGGCAGCTCATTGAAATTAAGTAAAACTTCATTGAGGCAAAATATGAACATCCACATTCAGGTGGTAAATAACCCCAATAGACAACCAATGAGTTGCCATTTTGTACTGGGTTGAGATAGAAAGCTCTAGTTTCCACTGTTCTTCTTTAATCAAGGACTTTAAAATGATGTGTCACTTAATGGGTCTTTATATTTAAAAATTTTGAACTGCCCCCCGAAATCCCATTTTGGGGAAATGAGCAAAGTTGTAATAGTGACTAAAACGTTCACTTTTATTTCCTAGAAAGGTGTCCTGACTTTCATTTTTCTATCTTTATCCATTTAAAATTTAACAGGGTGTATCCATACTTTTGACTCACAGCTGCCTCAATGAAGTTTTACTTAATTTCAATGAGCTGCCATTTTGTACTGGGTTGAGATAGAAAGCTCTAGTTTCCACTGTTCTTCTTCTTTAATCAAGGAAATTAAAATGAGGTGTCACTTAATGGGTCTTTATATTTAAAAAATTTGAGCTACCCCCCCAAAAATCCCATTTTGGGGAAATGGTCAAAGTTGTAATAGTGGCTAAAAAGTTCACTTTTATTTCCTAGAAAGGTGTTCTGAGTTTCATTTTTCTATCTTTATCCATTTAAAATTTAACAGGGTGTATCCATACTTTTGACTCACACTGTATATTAATAACAAGTATCCAAAAGCTAAAAAGCTGTCGATAGAGTATAACGGGGTTACCCTGTTATTAATCTGAGGAAATTATTATTATTTTAAAGATAATATTCAGCTACATTTGCATTTCGTCATTTATGAAGGGCACAACTGTAATTCCAGACGGTGGATTCTGGAACGTGAGTGCAAGGCGGATAGTCAGACTTCTGGACGTGGCGCATTAGACACTCGGAGGACAGGTATCAGGAAATTCAAGGAGGATTTATCATTAAACTGTACATAATACTAGAAATCCACCTGAACTGCTTGTTCTGGAAAAATAATACTCTTGTTTCACCCTATTTCTTATATTGTATATTTTGTAGGCTTAAGGGCTAAAAAAATATTTATTTTGTAAGACCTTACCAAAATTATTTAATCATTAGATAGTAATTGGGGCTTACATATATGTAATAAATCGGTAACTGTTTATGTAGGTATATATACAAATCAAACTGTGGAAGAGGCCATTTTTCTGGAAAGCATTTAAATTGTTTGCTAGTAATCATAAACACTGTCTTTGATATTTTTGGCAAGGAGAATAGTTGGTCTCGAATCAATTATAATGTAAAACTTCAAGTTCTGCTTTGAAAGAATCAAAACAGTTTTAAATTTTATTGTTAGCACTTTTCATTGAAATTTATTTATTATGTGGCTAAACTATACATAATGTCTAGCTAAACAGTGGTTACTAATAATGAATAAAGCTAGGACAAAAGTAGAAAATACCTCTCAATTAAAATAATGCTCTATTGTTTATTACATGTACAAAAAGGAATTTTGTCTTTTAAGAAAGGCCAATACTAGAATCAAATTTGCCCCTTGATATTTTAAATTTGCTATCTTATAATAAAAACAATTTCCTACAAATATAGTGAGAACGAAAATGTTTACAAGGGAGTTCTATTATCACTCAGGTACTTATACAGAGCTCTTTGATAATAGATCAAATTATTAACAGTTTCTTTTGAAAGTTACATAAAGATAAAAGAATAATTTGATTGAGAAACTTTTAAAGATTATTAAAAAACTAGACAAAATATGAGATTCAAGAACTTGTACATGTTTTATCGTACTTGTAGTTGTTAGGATTAATGAAATTTTAATCCAGCATGACTGTTGTTAATAAATATATTTTAAGCGGTTTTATCTAAAATGAAACAGTTACTATTATGTAAAAGAACAAATAAACAAAGTATTAATGTTTCATAACGACCAGATGTTCTTATGAAACCGATATAGTTAATGTATCAAATTCTGGATGGACTGAGTTTTGTTTATACATTATTTCGTCTACAATAATTTATTAGCTATTTAAAAAATGTATGTACTTATTTTCCATGTGTACAGAATATTAATTGAACAGTTTACATAACGTTATACACTTAGGTATAAGGTATTAGTCGTAGAATAATTTTAACCAGATATTAGTTGTATTTTTATATTATAATTATTGAATCGGAAATTTGTAATATTTGCCTTAGTCTTTGTAGAGCCAAGAATTTATCTTCGGCTCCGATCAAATTTTAGTGATCAGTCATTTGTTTTGCATTAATCTTTCTTTTTGAAGTGGTTAATTTCAACTTGGAGTATTGGTTTTATTTGTATAGAATAACAATTCGTATAGAAAACTGTGTTGTGTTTCTACTCAATCCTCTGAAAATTACATAATATCTTATCCTACGCTTTGGTAATATTTTTTAAATTGTTCAATTATTTTATAAATATTTCAGGTCAAACTTTAGAGTTAAACATGAATACGAGTAGTCTGAAGTAAATCAGAATATATCTGTTACAATAATTCCAGCAATGCACTTGTTCAAATTCTATATTTCTTGTACACTCGAAATATACCAAAGTGTGAATGATCAGTTACAGCAACATTCGGTGAAGATACGGAATTATTGGTCATATTATGCGACTATAGTATCGCGAAATCGATAACCAGATTGCACTCATATCAATTTCATAAACAGAAAATAATAGCTCCAGTATCGGTGATAATAATAAACTCCCAAAATGTAACTTGTGGAAAGTTTACTAAAAAGTATCTGGGAGTGAAATTTGATACTAAGCTTCACTGGAATGAGCATATAACAAAGAAGAAAACTGAACTTAAAATATTTAAAAATTGCATATTCTTCTTGGAAGATATTTATACTCTACGAATAAATTGTTCTTATATAAGTAAATGCTTAAGGCTATTTGGACCTTGGTTGTACCAAGAAAACTAATATCAATTAATCCAAGGATTTCAGATTAAAGTGCTCTGGAATTACGTGAATGCATAGTGTTATATTAGAAATGACATCATTCATCGAGACTTAAAGATAGAAACAGTTGTTGCCGAGATTAAGTAAGAGAGAAGTTATCTTGCAACATAAGTAAGAATAGAATAGAAAAAGCCTTTATTTTGGGCGAAGTTAGGACCATCAACTCCTCTTTTCCACTTAACCTATATACATTTACAATTTTCGTACACAATTAATTACAACTAAGACACTTAAGAACACAAATAAGAAACGCTTAAACTAAACAAGTGAATATTGAAGTTAATGAGTGCTCTAGTGTGAAGAAAAGGGAAACAGCGTGATCAAGTTTTGTGAGTGGTAGTGCTAGTTTCGTGTAACAACATGAGTAGAGTGGCTCATGCTTTATTTTATAGTCGAGGACAATTATTCGTTATCATCAGCTAATATATACCAGATAACAGTAAGGGTAAAATTTTATTTTAAAGAATTGTTTCCTTGAAATCAATTAACAGGTATCACTTCCGTCAAGGTCTCACAGTTAAGTTAATATATAAACCTAAGGGCATATAATGTCGTTAGATATGTGATAAGACCGCTTTTTCTTTTACTGATTTGTAACTACATATGATTTTAAATATGTATATAACATATAACATGTATGAATAATATATATATAATTTAAAACACTAAGAATAGGTATGATGAATAGATAGGATGGTAATTCGTAACACTTAATAACACATTTAAACAGGCATACGATATGAATGAACTCTGAGGCTAGATTCCATTGACAGTCGGGAATGTCTATGAAGAAAAGTCCTAAAGAACATGAATCCTGACTAAGCACAAACGTGGTGGACAACTGTTACCATTAATTTGTACCAAATATGAATAGTCAGGCTTTATATATAAGGCTTATCACTTAATATACAACTTTACTTAGAACACGTGATATCTCCCAATTATTGATGTTGTTAAAAGTAGGAATAAAATTTGTAATAAAGTTATGAAATTGTAACGTTTCACCAAGAACACAGTTTCTACAACAAAAGTAATACGTAATGTGGTAGGTTTAATGTAAATAATTAAAGAATGCGATGTCTTCATTCATTGAACTACTGTAAATACAATTCTCTCTAGTTAAACGTGTATTAATTAGTATTACAAAGTATTTCTTAGGCCTCTCGTAATGTATCCCTTGTGAGACCTGAGACGTGGGTTCAAAATTCCATCGTGTTTTCTTCAAAGCTTTACGTGTAATGAAATACAAAGTTCATACATTAAACTGTTGCTACCTATAAATTTGGTGAATTCCATATTTTGGAGTTAGTTTACGAAAATTACAAAATTGAATAAATAGCCGATACGTAGACTAGAGGACATTTATTAATATATCAATTTTTAATGCAAATATGTCATTTGAGATGAACTGAGTTCAAAAAAGAAGTATGTTATATCAAGTAATGTCTAATTAAATTGTACGCAGTTTGACAAAATTTTATATGTGGGAAATGTTTTGTTTTATATTGAACTTTTTTTTTTAATGTTCAAACATTAAAAATACGTTTATATTTGGAATATGTCTAAAACGTTTCTAAATATGTTCAAATGATTTCAATATAATTATTAATTATAAAGTTTGTTATCAATCGCCTAACGAATATAGTTTGGCAGTTATATGTCACTGAATTAAAATAAATCAAGAAGTGATAAACCATCTACAGTATTTTATAAGTTCTTATAGCTAAAAAATCAATTAATGTGATATCTATCAAATATTGGTGAATTATGGATGACTGTTAAATCAATGTGCCAAGCAACTTGCTTGGAGTAAAATAGGAAATAAAAACCTGTAACCTTGACATCATTAAGTTTTTTCTAATTTCTTTCGTGCTAAATATATTTTTTAAATTTCTGTTTTAACAATATTTGTTCCGTTTCACTTGTTATGATTTTAATGTCTTTATTTTTAACGATTACTGTTAATATATAAATTATTGCTGTAAATTGTTTATTATAAAAATAAGAGTTCAGTAGCATTAGTTCCAGCTTTGATTGGGAACACAAAGTAAAATATACTGTTACACAAATAAATTTAGGATTTACTATTTCTTCAAATTTAGGAGTCACTCGATCATTCTTCTATTTAAAAATAAAGAAGTTTATGTAACATTCTGTGGCATATACCATATGTAGATAACAGTTTGGTATGGTCCAATCACGTAAACCAGGTTTTCAAATTAGATGAAGATAAAGTAACATGCCGCATGTTCTACCCAATACTGCACATAAAAAAAGTCTATTTATTACTTAAATGGTTCGTTTATAACAGTTTTATAAATTCAGAAATTAAATGCAATAAATACCTTGTAAATAAGCAATAATACACTTCCGTTCCTAAGAACAATGCAATAATTTCTGTTCATCGTATAGAATAGTAATTATTAAAAAACCTAAAGCATTGTAGAAATCGCAAATAAATTCCAGAGCCATGAATTCACCCCAATACTGTTCACGTACGTTTGCCAAATATTATATTAAAGCAATTAAGCACCGTGCCAAGAATATGAATGGGCGTTTAGTTTTCACCAGGTGGAATTTATATCATTACATTATATTAAATTAAATCAGAGGTGTTAAAAACACATAGAATCTATGAATTATAAAACTCGTAAATTAATTATCATTTACATATTTACGAAGAAGAATTTATTGGGTAGTTATTTAATCTTACTTCCTCATGAAAACTAAATTTTATAACAAAGTGAGAATAATATCCTTGTTTCTCATTAGTGTTTCAAATATTGGAAATTGACACAGTTAATGAAAGAGATAACAAATAATTTAAAGATTTTTTTGAGGGAATATTTATTTTTTCATTGTTTAATGTTAAAATAATACATAAATGTTAACATGTGTATCTATAATTATACAGTTTCAAATAAAGGTTTGTAGTGGAAAACTGTGTGTGACTAAATTTTCTAAAGTTAATGTTCAATTTAAGTAAATGTATATTTAAGATTTACAAATAATGAAAACATTGTTTATGTAGTACTATATAAATTGAATGTGTCATTTTTTACAGTCGTAGTATTAAATCAGTGTGATGATAATCATAGAACTTAAAATTGGAACTCTAAGTCACAATAAATATATTGTAAATATTTATGAGTTTCAACAGTATGAAGTCTTATACTTTTAAAAAGAAGTTTGTTATTGTTTTATTTTTTTAAATCACAAAATTAAATCAAGAATAGTTGTGATTTTTATATTTTAAAAACACAAAAATATTAAATTTAGATTTTAGGAAATATTAATTAAGAATGTGGTGAATTACGGATTACCACTCCCTTATTGGCTGTAAATTTATGGTTAGTTTTTAGTCACATCTAATTTTACTGTTTAATTTGTCGGTAAATTGTGTTAAAAGGAAATCACTAACCCATCGTCTTAAGTCTACTGTTATTGCATTACGTCTTATCGTTGCCTCCCCTCTCACAATGTGGATGGGCACACTGGGGTCTCTCACGATCCGAGCAGTGTGTGTGGACCTGTATGGGATTTATCAGGACCAACGCAACCCTCCGTTAGTGTATTTAGTGAATTATTTTAAAGTCAGTGATATGCGGTGTTAAAACGTCTGGAATAGGGCCGGACGGTCCTGGGTTTCTAATTAAGCGCATCGCGTAAATTCCGCACCGTAAAATGTAAAAGCAGAAGATGTGGCTATGGTAGGCTGATCGTATTTGTTTAATCTTTATTATTTAGATTCTGTTGTGTAAACTAATTTTTATTAGACTTAGGGCTCATCAAAATATCTAATCGATTGAGATATGTCCCAGTTTAAGTTATACAGCAACCTAGCGAGCGAGATCGCATCAAGGGAAGAGATATAATCAACCTTAATCTATATCCCATTGTTTTACACTAAAGGCATTCCACCCCTACAAGAATGAGTACTGTTATTAGATCAAACATAAAGTTTTCTTTTAAGGAAACACAATAACAATAATAACACTTAAAAATTAAACTACAATCAACAATATAATATATATATATATATATATATATATATATATATATATATAATTTGTTACGAAACTTTTTGAAAATTACGACGGAATTTATTAAGCAACATAATAAATTAAGCAAATAATAAATAAAAATATACATTTAAGCAATAACAACAGAGATCAAGCACCTAATAGTCTTATTAAGATAAAATGCAATTTGTAAAACATTATAAGGATTAAATAATATTGAATAATAAGGAATAAAATCATGGATCATGGATGATGCATTTTTTGTCAAAGAATCGACACAAACAATAGCATTTAAATTAATTCATACATCAAAAATTGTATGGAATTTAGTATAAATAAATATAACTAACGGTCTCTGATTAGTAGACCTCGCTCCTTGGATATTTTAATACAATTCAGTATAGCCTTGCGTTGGATGTGACGCAACAATTTCCAATAAGTAACTGTGAATAATACCACGGCAATTGTCGAAACTAAATACATACAATTCAGTGAAGAAATATAAAAGTCTATAAATCCACGGGTGACATTTTGTGTATTGTGGTTGTGATTTAAGGTTATTTATGATGTCAGTGCTTAAAAACAATTTGATATATTCATCGATATTTATATATAGTTTGACCAGCGGACTTATGGACTCTTCAGTCAAGCTTAAGCAAAGTTCACTACCACAGACATAAATATTATGGATTAATTATATATTAAAGTCTCGAGCACAACCGAAAACTAAAGCTATATTGGAAATAATAAAGACAGTGCAACCAAAATCTTTTAGGAGGAAAATCTATTAAGGAGGATGATGCAGTGAGAAAAGACAGTGGAAGGTAGGAAAGTTGGGCTATTCCGCAGCTTGTTCTAGTTTAACTCTGCTTTTGTACTGGGTTATTTATGGTTACACAGTTACGTCTAAGCACGTGAGTTGTCGGAATATATTTTCGCTTGAGTGACTAACTTGGTAGAAACAAAATTGTTTGGTAGTTGGGTTATAATAAAAGTTGATTGAGATTGCAAAGGACTGTGAGAGCGGAACATGCCTGGTAGTGGTCGAACCACACCACTTCGTAGTTTCCGTAATTCAAATAATAATTATTGCGTTATTATATGGCAGATGAAGTAGTCGTTGCAGAAACATGGGGCGAAATATTGTCTGCAAGGCTGTCCAGATCATCTTTGGTGTTGGGTGAGAGGATAATTTTAGTATTTGTGTGTGATTCAATATCTTTTACTGTCGAAAGCTGGCGTAACATCACTTTTAATTTAAAGTTATAATTTAGTTTCATAATTGATGTGTATGAAACAATAGTATAATATTTAATGACGTGACGACATTATTTCTATGTCGATAATTTATTACAGTACAAGTAATTACATTGTATGTATAAACCACAAACCACACGGTATTTTTACTTTTCATTATGTGACATATCAATCTGCGTTCTGTGGAGAACATAATTATAAAATGTAAAATGTTGCCGTAATTACAAAAAAGAATACATTTGTTATCATAGACACCGACATTTAATTTGATTTGTATGCTGAATGTTCTTAAACAACATAGTCGGGCCATATTTCGGTACATAGATAAATTGATCTTACTCTGTTTGTAAATTACTTACAATAATGAAGTTTGATTCAAAGGGAATGTATCTGTAAGACAGCAATAAACCGGATTTATTTAATTATTTTTATGAAAATAATAGTGTTTATTTGACTTTTTTGGAAATGTCAAACGAAGGGAAATTATCTGAGATAAGTGAAAGTTTTATTTTATTCTTGATTCTACCCAAAGTTAGTAATTATTAAATTACATACTGTATTCATATATATTAATGAATATTATTATTCTAAGCAATAAGAGATTCTTAAAACTCAAATATTTGTTTTTAGTTTGGACGCCTAGCTAATATTTACCGACGTTTATAGATTAAAGTTAATTTATTTGTATTTTTTAAATTATAACTTATTTGTTTTATTAAAATACAAAAATATAAACAAATAATTAAAAATTTTTTCATTGATTCTTATCAAAGTAGATATTTTGCAACATTAAAATCAAAAGTTTGTTTTCAGGAGCATGATATATATATATATATATATATATATATATATAGATTGTATTTTAGTTTTGTTTATGTAAATAACAAGCTATATATTAATTGAATATGTAAACTGTTAACATTCAAATTTTTAACTAACTTTTGAATTTTAATCATACAACTTACATGTATCCAACCTTTTATTCAAATTGCATGTTTACATAAAGGGTTTTATAAGATTATAAAGGGTGTAACATTATTTCCATTTCAATAAAAAAACCAATGCTTATAAATCGAATATTAACAAAGGTTTTAGTTATAATGGGTTTGTTCTATATTTTAGTAAAGAATAAGAAAGTAATTGTCATTAAAATGAATGAAATCATTACCAAGTTAATGTCTTCCTTCCAGGATAGCGTAGAATTTATACAGTAATATTATTGTTAACACTGTACTGTGGTTAAACTTGACCTAATTGCTTTTTTAAAGAGATGTAGTGTTGGTTGCACAGGTCTGAGGCAAGACTTTTATTTCTTTTTGTATTTACTTGAGAAACCGTGAGGGAATTCTTTAATTAACATCACAAGTAATTGTAAAAGTTGTTTAAACCAGGACAAAAATACGTGCATTTACTGTGATACTTTTATTATTGTGTTGTTTGTGTCCTACCCTCAATAATGGATTTTTATTTCTGATCAATATATTAATAATAAGTATCACCAAAATAAAAAGTTCTGTAAATATATTTGTAACAGCTGTTTCACAGTTAGGCTAAGCATCATCAGACAACTAAGAATTAAAATTTACAAAACAACTTAAACCAACATCAATGTCAAGAGGGTGGGTGAGAAGAGAAAGGGAAGGGGTGTCGTAACATTGCGTCCCGGTAACATGTCGTCCCGATTCCACGAGCGTGGGGTTGGGTTAGGTTAGGTTAGGTGTAGGAGACTCCTCACGGGCTCTCTTCTTTGCCTGTCCTATAGCTTTCTGTTCATCAATTCCAGCAACATCGGGCACACACATATTATGACTCTCTTCTTTAATAATGTCACTGTTACTAGTTACCACTTTCCCGTTACATGAACGATTGACACATCGCCACATAACTTCACCGCACATCTTCTCTTTCTTCTTGGTAAAACGATAGCCGTTTAACAGCAAACATGGTTGACCTCTTGTAGTTGTAGAGAACTCCATAACTGTAGAGACGTAAAGCTCACGAAGTCACGCATACGAATAAGGTAATAATATTCGCCACTACGAGATGATGTAATTAGTTTTTTTAATCATTTGTAAAACTGAGCGGGACGAAATGTTCCTTTTTTCTAGGAAATTGGCAGTGGGACGAAATGTTACTAAAACAAGGGAAGGGACCTACTTTGGAGTACCTGAGGAGGCTGAGGAACTGACAGGTCGATTGAATACAATGAGTTTCAACAAAGTAGAAGGGTTATGTACCTGTTCATTTAGGTTAGAAGCATGGTCATTGTATACAGATCTGTTTATTTGAAAAAAAATCCACACTATTTAGTTTTTTCTTCTTTTTTGTTCAATATGCAGACTTAAACATTATCCTTGGGTATAAAAGAATGGCTTGATTCTATACTTTGTCAAGTTCAGGTTGGCGGATGGCCCGGGACTACCTGAGGCGACCCCTATAATCCCTCGCCGCGTCCGCCTGAGCTGTTCGCTGCCTAGGCGATGAGTCACCTCCTGGCTGTGTTTATACAAAGGTACACTTTCTTAAAGTTATGAAAAATGATACCAAACTCGACCTAGATATTAAAACATTTAATACGAACTTTATTAAGAATTGTTTACATTGTAACTGCGACTTTTTATTTAGACAATTTAGAAGGCACGTTTTAAGCTGTAATGAATATTAATAGCTTTACTTAGGGACTGTTTGGGTAAAAGTAAATTGACCGTAGAATTTGTTAATAATAGTAAATCTTTTTACTTTGATATAATTTGCTACTACAATAAAAAGCTGGTTTTAAATCAGGTTTATTATTAATTATATGCCCTACCTTATAACTAATATTGCCTACAAATTGTAATCAATAGTATTTATTTTTGCTTTTAAAATTTGGAGTAAATATCATTCTATTAATTAATTAATTATTTTTTTAAAACCAAAATGCTGTTTATTAATTCTTCTTTATAACTATTATTAAGAGCAATCTGTTTTATTACATTCAATTCAGTATGGAACTCTTCTGGTGATAAAGGTATACTGTAGTTAACAGCCTATGTATCATGGTATGAAAGAATACGAGTTTCACTGTAGCTAACATTATACAATTGTATTTAATATATAAGGGGAATAAGTACAAAGGGGTATGACTTGCACAAACTTGTGGTATGACTTACTGTTTGTTTGGTTGAGATATGTTGAGAGAAGTATGCTTAAACTTTAGAAGTAATTAACAATGTTTTTAACCAGGAAACAAATAATTGTTATTACTCTATTTCTTCCACTATTGTCTTGTTTATCTCCCAGTATCTTTACTAATATTTCATTTTGACGTGTATTTAAAGCAGGTATCTCGAATTAAATAAATGTAATTGGAATATTATTAATCTTGTCAGTTAATTATTGTTACCAACTAATTTGTAGCTTCTTTTCAAGTGTCAAATATGAAAGTAATCGGTCCTCTGATGAAATGTCCAAACCGGCAGTCTTGTAAATAAAGAAATTTATTACTTATTAATAAAGATATTTGTTTTATAATACACAATTTACTTAAAATAAATAATAATTGAAAGTATTTTCCCTTCGAAGGCTATTTAATTATAATGTTTAATTCGAAGTTGTAGTTGATATTTGAAGATGAACTTGTAACATCCAAATTCAAAATCAAATCTGCAAATTAAATTCAACCACTCGTCTTCCATAGATTCAACTTCCGTCCCTTGACAGATGCTGGCACCTAGCGACCTTCTCCAAAAGTAAGCATCGCATGACATGCAAGCGCAAAGTCCATTCCCTGGTTAGCCCACCTGTTCTAAAACCTTTAGCCAGTCTACCTGTAATTACTCACCATGTTCTACATTCTTTCATAGCTCCGTTCGATATATTTTTTTTTCTGTCTCAAAATTACATCTCAGTTCTTAAATGATATGTCAGTCTACTGTTTTGTGCGCTTTAGTGTTCGAAAATGTTAAATAAATTTTTATTTTCACGGCACAAGATCACGTGCTCCGCGACAGGATTTTCCAGGTATTTCAAATTTACAGATTTTGTCATATCATAAATTTTGTTAATGTTTTAAAATAATTTGTTAATTATCATGTATTCTTTAAAATATGTATTTCATGTTTTATTTAATATTCAATGTTCTTTTTGAAACTAAATGATTATAAAAATTTTCATTTCTTAAAACATACTTTACAAAAACCTTGAACAGGCACATTTTAAGTTTTGAGCAATTGTGTGAAATTGGTGCAAACTAATGTTGAACATTAAACAATCAGAATATCTTATTGAACTTGTCAAATATAAAATAACTAGAGAAATCTCTTCTAAAACAGAAAATTTCGTTTTACAAACTTTTGCAGATTTTGCAAGTCTTATACAAGTTTTGTTTTAAACTAAACGAAATATATATAAATAGCTTTATAGTCATCTAAGAAGCTTTTAATTATAATCTTAACGAAGTTCTGTCATGCAATCAATTTACTTTAATTTTGACAAATAACCAGATATTTTCTTCAATAAAGAACATTAATGCTACAACATGTCTGATTTTGCACAGACGCTAAAAAAACGTGTTTTTTTTGCCTTAGCTAATACGCTGGTTGGAGAAACCTAGCAATTCTTGCCTCATATTGCATAGACCAGCGAAAGATCTTAACATGTTTCTACCTGTTTGCAAAACACGTTTTGTTTAATATATCTACAGAGTTTCAAGTGCACAAAAGTGATGTTTTTTTTTTTTAAAAAAAAAAAAAACTGACTCTACAGAACTTTGACTAAACTTATGTTGTACATGGGCCTAAATTGCTTCAGCGAATATGTTTTTCTTAAAGCTATCTTTTAGATGTAGACTTGTGTAGTTATTTATAAATTATATAACAAATCATTGGGTGGAGCCTGCATGCAAACTTTCGGTCCTAACAACCTCCAAGAGGTTATTTTCTAAATTAACAAAAATTGACGTCAATTAATAAAATTTCAATATTCAAAATTTTCATTTCTTTTTTTTTTTAAATAAACTTCTCATTTTATAATAAATTCTTTTATTTAAAATATATAAATTTATTGGCCAATATAGCATTTAAGAAATTTATCAAATAAGTAATATTATGTAACTTTTAGTCTAGTGATGAACCTGTTTACATTTGATATGAATTTTTTGAATTTAAAACATCAAACTCATTTATAAATCTTTTCATTGTTAATTTCTGTAACTGTTTTAAAAACTATCATCTCATAAAGTAAAAGGGGGGAATAAATATCAGTATCTTTTCATCTTTTTTTTATTCTAATTTTACATTAAGGGCGTATAATCTTTTTTTTTGGGATTAATTATAATCCTGTTAATTATTAAGCTGTGCTCATTGTCTTTTTTTTTTATTGTTAAATTTTGTAACTATATATATATAAACTAAAAAGGGGGGATAAATTTTCAGAATCTATTGATTAATTTTTTTTATATTAAATTATTATATGGTTTATTAAGGGCGTATAACTTTTATTAATTATGATCTTGTTAATCATAAGCTGTTTTTATTGATGATTTGTCTCAGGATGTCTTTCTAAGTTGTAAATGATAAAATCTGAACCGTCGAAATTTCTTTTGTTTCAATAAACGTGAGCCTTGTTAATTACTAAATTTGTCTTTGTCTTTTTTTAATTTTCTAAACATTGTTACCATTTTGGTTCCGCCTTTTCTTAAATTTAAGTCCCCTGGTAACAAACTTTAGCTTTGTTAATGAGATAATAATATAATATTTAACGTTGTGATGTAATTATTTCTCAATCTTTTTATTTGTTCTAGACAAATTACAATTGTAAAACAAAGGTGAAAACATAACTAACATTTTACATAATGCTTTACAATACAAATTATTTAGAAATTAACATGTCGCAAAACAAAATTAAGTTGCAGAGAGGGTCATTTAATTTTTCATACCATTCGCCCTCTCCTGCCACTATAAATATCAACATTCACTGCAAGGGTCAACATAAAAAAACTTAAAACTAAATTTAATCAGCCAAAGCATATACGTTAATCCACCATCAACTGAAAATTGACTTTCTAAATTAATGTTTTTACTAGGACTAGAGAACAAGTCAAGTCAAATCATGCAATTTCTGTTACTTTTTATTACATGACATACAATTTCAGAAAATTTACATCAGTAACATTGATTTACCTTTTATGAACCAGTTGTAAACAAAGATATCATGACATTATGTGGTATTAAAATTATAAAACATTAAAACCATGGTTTTTTTACAGCCGTAGTCCTAAATTAGTCTAATAATGTATAGAACATCATGTCGGACTTATAGTCACAAAAAACCATTGAATATAGTTTTTATCAGTTTCATGCATTAGACGTGATAATTAATCTTGTCGTAATAATAAAAAAAATATATCTTACACAATCAGTGAATGAATTTCCAATTTACAAAATGAAAATGTACCTGCCAAGAGGCAAAGGCATGTATAAATAAAATTATAAACCTTGACCTAGACTCATGTGATATTTGTAAAAAGAATTTAAAATTGAGAATTGAGGAAGGATATTTTTCAAATTGTATCTGAAATTATTAGTACATTAACCAGGTGAAAATCTCACTTTTTTATTTTAAGGAATTATGTTAATAATTAATCTTACTTTTCTTCACATTAAAAAAAAAACAGTAGAAAGACTCTAACAAAATTAATTATATATTGTTTGGGTATTAGTAAATTTTGAAATATATAACAGATATAAATTAAAGTAGAATCAAACAAAATCAGATTAATTTCCGAAGATTAAACCGCCAATAATAATTTATAATAAGATAGTATGTAATTTAGAAAACATTGACTCCTAGGGAATAAAAACATGAGACAGTTTCATGAATTATTTAGTATATTTAAATCAGGAGTATAACCTAAAGCCATGTGAGTAATCATTGAATGGAATTTACATAATATCCTCAGGCTTGCATCTGTGAAAACCCTTATTAGGGCAAGTATGGCAGTCGTCTTTACATTTTACGCCTTGTGATTTTATCGAAAGTATTATACTTACTCTACAACCTTTTTATGGCTTTCATTAACATCATGGTGTTATATACTATACTGACACTATACGCTATACTGATACATTTACGTTAGGTGTTCTAAATCATAGATTGGTTTTTCTAACTGAAAAACGTATAATATATGGTTAGGAAGTACATAATTAATTTAAATTAATTCTTCTGCCGTTGGTTTGTTCATTGTCTTCACTTTTGCTGACGGTTTTTTGAATGAACTTTATTATCAAAAGCGATTTACCTGTTCTGGAGTTCGTAGCAGAATTGAAAACTCTGCTAGTAATGGCAGAAGTATGCACTGAAATTATAAACGTATTGGTAAATAAATCTTTAACTAACTGTATATGTATTTATAATATATCAGTTCGAAAAAAAAGATCTTTATGATGTGTACATATTATTATTTTGAATATTACAATATTGATTTTCTAGTAGGAAACATATTTAATAAATATTCAAATCTAACTGCATGACAAATTTTACTGAAATTTGGTGAGTTAATATATGATCAAATTTTAGTTTTGGGTGTATACATTTCCAAATTGAATTCGCCAATAATTTATTAGTTTGGAAGTTTTAAGTTTTAAGTTGACATAGTATTTAGGCTTATAGTAGCATAACCAATAAAGAAAACTGTATAAAATGGTCAAGGTTGACTGTCTACCCGTCTTTGGGATAGTATTATACATGTTAAAGTTATTGTAAATAGTGATTTATAACCTTTGAAATTCTCTAGGTCTGTGTTTTAATTACTCATAATTTGCGGAGAGAAATATGTAAGTACTCTGCGATGTAGAAATGAAAAACATTTTGCTTGCATGCATTCGAAATTGAGTAATTTGTGAAAGTAAATAAAAAATAAACTTTTATTATAAAATTAAAAAAGTTTCCTCATTATTTTTAATTGATTTTTTTTATCCTTGATTATATTAGCTTGTCAATTATTATAATCGAACTTTTAATTAGCATTTGGAGGATCCTAAAGTGTGGTAGGTAGGTACTAATATTATTTGTATAATGACATCTCTAAAAAAAATAATAAATTTATGTACATATACAATTAAATATATATATTTTAAAATCGTTAAATTTAACTAACAAACATAGTTGATTTCTGACAATACATTCTATATCAAGCAGGCACATAATTCCAATAGTTTGTGGTGGGATAAAAGCATCGAACATGTTTTGAAACTTCCCGCACTGCAGTCTCGTTGCAGTGTTCATTTGTCGGATACATAACCCCTTCCCCTCCTTGAGTTTGTTGACGGTTTTTGTACTACATTATGTAATATATTTCATTTATAAATCAGGCGAGGAATAAATAATATTATAGAATCTGCGCACCACACATATAATATGTTAAACTGAGGGTTACAAAATGAAAATACACTTGTTGAGCGTTCGCTTAATTAGTTACATTAAAATCAGTCTTTTTTTTTTATAACCGTTGTAACTATTACTTCGATAGAAGGTTTATAATCTTTAGACTAAAGGAGAACATATGATATTGACGAGACACAATTAAGGCATAAATAAAAACATGTTTGTACTTTCATATAAATGTGTGGCAGTAGATGAACTAACAAAAACCCATAATTTTTATACAAAGTTTAATAATATTTAAATAGGTCAAAAGGTGTTATGGGATATTTTTGTTTTTAGATTTACTTATTTCTTTAGACTATTGATGATGATTTCTTTATCGACTTCCTTTAAGCCTGTATATTTTAGCCTCTTAATCTCTACAGATATATATCTATATGAGGTCTACACTCATTTTAAATTTAATGTTAGTTACAAAAGTGCTGTACAGCTCTATTTTAGGAGGACACCTGGGAGAGGCTTACCAGTTCAAGTTAATGACTGGAAGTTTATAAAAATATTAATATTTATTTGGCTCCATTGAAAAATCACATTTAACTAAATGAAATTATCTGAGTTAAGCGATGGTTAGATTTTGTGTTTGGTTTCATCATCTATGAATTCATAGTTAGAATATCTTTAATAGCTTTTATTTTTATATTATTATTTACGTTATTGATCATTTCCTATTAGAATGTGTGAGCAAGTTGTAGTAATTCAAGTGATACGGGTCATCAAACAATTAAATTACTATTGTGGAGAATAAAATAATAAAAGGGAAGTTAAGTTACAAGAATCTTGATGTAGGGGATAAATGTGCAATAGTAATAATAATAATAATAATAATAATATTAAATAATAATAATAATAATAATAATAATAATAATAATAATAATAATAATAATAATAAATAATAAAAAATATGGTTTGAGGTGGAATTAGGATTATGAAATTAAGTTCCATGTCCAGCGAAGGACTAAGACGATAATTGATTGCTCATCTCTTAGTAGAAGCAATCCTGTAGTCTACTTGTAAAGAGGAGAAAATCATGAACAATCGAGAATTGAAAGACTGTTAATTGGGAAACCGATCTACTTGTAGACTTGGAAATTTAAATAAAGTAATAGTTAAAAAGAGGCTTAATGACCAGTGTTAAAACTTAAAGAAACTAAAAAGTAAAATTAAATAGGTTTTTTTAAAACTCCAATTACTAAAGTTGTAATTGATACACTGTTAATATTCAAGTCTCCAACAAACTAGGGTAGGTTTTAATTGTTTACATTTTAATAGTCGTTGTTTTAATTTTTAAAATCAACCCACCAAAGTTTTGCGTGATTTTTGGCAATGTTGACACTTTTCTGTATTCAAATCTTATGAACGGACTGAGATTCATCCAGTATGTACAGACTTAATTTACAGCATCCATAAAAATAAAAGTCAACCATATTATTACATATTTAAAATCACCTAAAACCAAAGTTTAACTTTCGTTTTGACATTTTAATTTTTTTTAAATTCAGTAAAGATATGAAATAATTCATTTGTTTTTATTTTCTAATGATATGAAACTCTCTCTATGTAAATCGTTTAGAGGCTTAAGTTTTAAAGACTTCCAGTCGAACGAATATAATTCTGTAATAATTAAAACGTGATTTTCATATGGTTTGTTAGGTCAGTCGAATTAGACGGGAAAAATTATAAATTCTTTCAGAGTAGTAGGTATTTTATTATTTTTTGTTTTTATAGATCTTCCTTTTTATGACAAAAAACATCTTCGGAGTTGTGTTCTGGACGTGGATGGCTTACTAAGTTGTGATTGGGTTAACTCCGTTCTGTGTCCAAGGTATTTGAGTTTTGTAAACAGCTTCATTTTTATGACATAACACATCCTCTGGGATTTCTTTTCTATACGTGAATACCCTGTTTAATGATGATTGGTTAAGCTTTTGAAAATTAAGTTTGTCCCTAAGAACTTTTGTTCTATACATTTAATAAACAAATTACAAAGGAGAATTTGGTTTTAGTTACTAAAATAATTTGACTTATTTTTTAAAGTTGAATAACGTAAAAAAGTGTAACTAGTTATGACCCTTGTTGTTCCAATTATCAATTACATATCTATTTATTGTTAATGTTTTCATATTAGCTTTTGGTCAAACTAAATCTCATGGTTAGTAGCAACATGATCTAAGGATCTGATAAAGTAATATATTAACCTATTTTTAATCCGAGTGCCAACAGCGAGCAGTAGAACTAAGATTTTGGAAAAATTAGCAATAACGACCATAAATATAGTGATTTATTTGAGTACCAAAAAATATTATTACCAACAAAATAAAGAATTTAAAAAAAGGATGCTGGAATAAAAATTAAAGAATTTGTGACTAGTTTTGATTAAAATATTATTGATAAGTATTTATAAACTTGAAAATTTTGACTTTTCAGTGATCACTATTTAATATATTATTACGATGGTAAGTTAAAAAGAAAATTGAAAGAAAAATAAACATTACTTTTATTAAATTTGAACATCCGTATATGAAATATGTGTATTTTTTTATCATAATGGCCTTTTACTTGTATGCCCTTAATTCAGGTTTAAACAAGTTTTGAATTTCTACATGCAATTATCTTGTGAGTTTGGTACCTAGCCAATTTTGCACAGGTTACATGACTTCTTCACCAGAACAAAAATGAATTCGTCATAACTCCTCTTTCAATGGGTTATCGCTTGTAGCCAGATTAGGTCTGTATGATGAATCCAGGAACTCATAACCTAAATCTTTTAGGCAAAGGATCGTCATGTTGGTCGTATGAGGTCAATCATTATCTTGAAGTGATATCACACATTTGTGAGTTTACTAAGACTTTTGGGTTTGATTAACATTGGTTCAATCACCATAGTTCACGATAAGCTTTTACTATTCACAGTCTTATCTATTGTGTTGGGGAGAATACAAATTAGATTTATTTTTAATATCCCAGATTTGTCATCATAAATTTTCCTGCATACGTGAGAGTTTTAAATTTTAATGCCAGAGGAGATGAAGGATTAAATTTTGTCGTATTTTCTTGGGTTCAAAGTGATGGATTTATATCTCATCAACTTTTATTACTCCGTTCATATATGAGCTCCAGTCATCTTCATGTTTCTGAGAGATTTTGAAATGATTCTCTGTATGACTGTATGTCGAATTGTGTGGATACCAGAAAGGATAGACTTTTATAAAGTTTAAAGCAACTAACTTGTAACTTCAGCAACTGTAGTTTAGTTTAACCCCTTAGCTATGGTCATTATTATTTCAAGTAGAGGGTCTACCTTTCCGTTGTTCATCACAACGAGAAATCCTGGGTTTTTAAAACCAACATTTCATTTTTATATCTTGTTTTCACTTAAAAAACTTTCTCTGTATTGCTCTTAAATTCTACTTATCACGTCTGCTTGTTTATTCTATTTCCGAATTGATAAAAGTAGCACTGATCGCATTCTGTTTTGGTGCATTTGGAAAAAGAAGGTCAATGTTTAAATTGTTTTTGATATATCCACAAATAGGAAACAATAATACTTCCAATGAACATGTGATATTATGATAGTAGAACATTCATTATTGCGAGATATGTCATTAAGAAAGATAATATTCACTTATATGCTTTACTTTCCTTCTTAAATTGTATGATTGTGTATGAACCGTTTCTAAAATTTAGCAAACATAAACAAAATTGGAGATTTATATTAATTATTCAGTCAATCTTCATAGTACTCCATTATCCCACAATCATGAATTCAAGTCAAATGAGTGCAAGTATATTTAAAAAAAAAGTTTTACTTTTGTTTAGTTTCATTTAATTTGTTACCTCATTGCTCCTATCGTGTTTTAAAAAAATGATCCTACTACTACTACTACAGGATATGACTAGGAACAAGTTGAACGAAATATTACATACAAATATTAATAATTAATTTGAATAACAAATTGGAGTTTTTTTAAAGTTCATATGTTAACTTTTATTTTCCTTAATTAGACTCAATATATTGGGTTATTAAAAATAATCCGTTAACATTTGTTTTAGAAATTGAAATTAAAAATTGTATAAAACCTTTTCCCAGATAAATTATAAAATTGTAAATACAATAAATTTACGACGAAATCATGTCTATTCATATTTTTTATTAAATAACTAATTTATTTATTTCCATTTTTCAATGCCGTGATATCATTGTTATTATTTTATATATATTTTAAATTACTGAGGTTACAAAATGACTTCACGAGAATAAAAAAATAGTTGTAATTTAAAAAATATTATTCATTTAAAATTAAAAATACATAAAACGATAATATATATATATATATATATATATATATATATATATATATATATGTGTGTGTGTGTGTGTGTGTGTGTGTGTGTAAATAACATTTTATTTAAATACTTATTGTACTAAGAAACTGGCCCGTCAATAAGTCATAGCAAAATTAACGTTTTCCACCTATACCTATAAACCTAAACCTATTGTTATATTGTTACAAGGTTTACAATATAACAATCTAAAACATGTGATATAATATAACATATAGAATTATATTAATTTAGATGAAACTGGAGAAATAAAGTTAATGTAAACAAAACACATATAACTAGAAACATTCAAATCATAGGAAAATAAAAACATAGATAAGAATGGCAAAGTTATCATTGGAAATGAAAGAAAATATTAACAAAAGTAAGAAATGAAATAAAAATCATAAAAAGTAGATAACAGACGATATCTATAAATGATAAAAAAAATTGTACCAAATTGAAAAATAACATAAACACAGGCACATGCAATATTTAAATCATACACTAACAGCAACATAGTGCATTAAGAAACATAGTACAGCAATATAACAACATTAAAAACAATGTTAAATATAAATAATAAGTATAATGTTTTAGAAGAGGATAGTAATATATTTTTATTTTAACAAATACGTAATTTAATAGGTTCACTTTTATAAGTAAACTGAAAATATTTGGTCTATTTTCATTTTAGATGGCCTTGAAATATATATAAAATGTAAACACTAACGAAGCGTGAAATAAGTAAAAATTATTTAAGCTATGAAAATTAATTGGTACTAAATGTGAATAGTCAAGCTTTGCACAAATTTCAACATTTCCGATATATCTCTGCCAAGAATACACGATATCTTCCAATTTTGAGACTGTCATTTTAACTAAAAGGGAAGTAAAAGTTGTATTAAACTTAGTAACTTCACGTTAAAATATGAACAAGGTTGCTTACTCAACAAATAAATATACTTAGGTGGTTGTAATGTAAATAAATAACCACTGAGATGTCTTCATTAATTGAACTAATTACATTTCTCTGTAGTTAAACATGTTTCTTGTCGTAGTGGCGTGACAAAAGTAAAGTATTACTTACACAGCTCATAATGTATCCCTTGTGAGACCTGAGACATGAGGGTTCCAAACTCCGTCGTAAAGGAAATAGAAAGCTTTACTTGTAATAAATTACACAATTCATGCTATAAACTGTTTCCAATCTACAAGTTCCATTCATTAAATTGTTTTAGAAAGGTAATGTTTGTTTTTTATTAAATATCCAAGTATCAAACAAATAAATAATGAAGACTACTTTTTGAACGCCATATAATGAGAATTTATTTCAAAATTTAACCTTAAGTGTTTTTACGATATTTGGTATAAGGAAGTTATTAGTATCATTATTTGTGTTTAAACAATTTAGTTACAACATGTTTTAAAATTATTATTTTAAATTTTAAAAATTAAATTGTAAGTAGATTTATCCGCAATTAAACATACATTTTATAATGTGTTTATCTATGACTGAATTATCTCCCGATGTCTCGGGAATATGCGATAAGGATTGTGAAATGTTCACTATTGTCCTTTCAACAACTTGAGCATTGTCCTGTTCTCGTCAGTTACTGTATTCGTAAAGACCGTAAAGAATGGCGTAGCTGGCAAAATCTAGGTCAGCAAGACTCAATAAATATTGTGGAGAATATAATATGTAGTTGTTTTATTTTAAATGGAATTCCACAATGTACTAACATTTGGTGATATATATAAAGTTCAGATACTATATTTTATGTAAATTAATATCTTTACGTTTAACATTGGTTAAAGTAGTAACTTATACATCCCCCTCTTAACTTAATAAATTATTATTGATAATTACAGACCTTAGATGACACTCAAAATTCGTAATTTTTTATATTAACAATGAACAGTATCAGATTGGTACACCGTCAGTCGTTTTGATTTAATATCCAGGAATTACAGGAACGTGCCTCACATTGTTAGTTTAACTGTATCTCTAGCTTGGTGTAAATTAGAGAACTGTTTAATGTGATCTGTGTTACTAATAAATCTAATTAACATTTACAGACCATTAAATGGTTTCAGTAATAATCAAGTAAATTAAACACAATTATGAAGTTTTTACCAAACATTCAAAGGTTTACTTTTTAAAGATAATGCAAAATATTTCCACACGATATTGTTTCATTCAATACTAAATATAGGAATATAAATTTATTCTGTAAAATTAACTGTAATAAATAGCCCAAAGCAGAAAATAATTTAACAATAAAAATGCTTTTCTTCCAGTTCATGAGATTGACCATTTCTACCGTACTGTTAAAATTGGATACTGCATGAAATTTTAAAATTTTTATTTGTATCTACGCAAAAAAAAGAATTAGGTGGCAATATTTATTTTTACTGTTTTGGAAGCCTTAAAACATACTAACCGGCACGGTGTTTGATTTACGTGTATATTTAATTTGAAATTTGAAAAACTATAATTTTAACTATAAATGAACCTAAAAATATCTCTTTTCTCTTTACTTACTTCTTAGTACGTGCATCCAGAGTTACATGGCTCCGACAACACGATTCATCTCTTAAATCCCGCGGCCGCCACCAGCAGAAACTTGTTCTATAAGATTGATGAAATACAGACTGCCTGTTTATGGTTATTGTAGCAGTTTCTTGAGCTTAGAGCGAAGTGGGTTGACTTCTTTTTTCTTTAAACTTTACACTTAATACTGTAATTTTTGGTGTAAACAACGTAATTGTAATTATTAATATTTATTGTGTAAGACAAATCGTTGTACATACATGTGCAATTTTATGTTTTTACATTGAACTTTATGCTGAGTAAAGGGAAAACACTATCATGAAAATATAAGGATTTCAATGGAAACCACAAACATAAGAGGACATACACTGTATAAAATTTGTTTCCCTTCATTCATTGTATTCAAGGTAAAAAAATTCGATGAATATCATACATAAAAACAAATACACAAACCAAAAGAAGTTAAATTTCAGCTTAAATTCAAATTAAAGTTAAAACGTGAGAGAAATATAGACTAGTTCTAGCAAATAAATTCGATGGTTTGAATCTTCATTCAATAATTATTCATTCTAGTTTCTATCCACAAGTACTCGCTGCCATGAATACGCCCCTCATCAATATAGTTCTGCTAAATACATCTGAATGGTTGCCAAATATAAAGTTCTGACAATTAAATAGCTTGCCAAGAATATGAAGAAAGAGTGAAGCTTCATGCAGTCTCCTATATTCCATTTAACAATCAAATTTATTATGTGATTATTGATAGAAATCGTGACATATTTATTTATTAGTCATACTTATTTATTTGCACACTGTTTCAAAACAAGGAATAAACTACGCAACACAAAGATGACAAACAAGAGTTTACACGACAGTCTACACTAGTAAACTAACTTAATAATTGTTGTATAACAATTGCGTGGTTACCTTTGACCTCTCTTTCAAAAGTTTACCACTTTGATATTGTGAAAATTTAAATTAAAAAATGTCACCCATATTTAAATATTTGGAATTTTAATTTATAAGTTTAAGAAAAAATATATTTGGCGATTTTTTATTTATCTATTGGGATATATCTTGTGTTTTATTATCTGTTAATTAATTCTTACATATAGAAATCTTATTGTCTCTTTAATGTACATCCTGTATGATTCAGATTTAATACTGTAACACCAGTTTGTAGATTTTGGTGTGTCATATTTAAGTTTGGTTTTGAGAGATGTTGCCTAATAGTGTTTTTATGTTGAAGGGGTAAGTGAACACATGTAAGTAAACTACATTTCCTAGCAACACTCCTACTTTTTACCGATGCACCAGATACATAGGGATTAATCAAAACATACTCTCGAATTTTCTTAAATTTGTTAGTACATATACAAATAGTGGCAAATAACCGATGAAATGATATGATCAATACATCATTATACAATAGCTTTAACACTAGATCAGATTTCTTTGTCTGTAAAACAGAAATTAGATCCAAAGATATGAATTTTGTTTGGAGATGAATTGGTTTCCTTTAATAATAACGTTTTTATATTAATTTGTTATAAAAACATATTAATTTGTTTATATTAATTAACGTAGATGTGTAAAAGCTAAACACACCTTTTTATAGACTTACACCTAAAACGAGTTGGTCGGTCGTGTAAACAATATACTGAATCCACAATGTAATTATGTTTAATTATTTGAAACATAGGTAGGTCAACACGAATAGATGGTTTATAAGTAAATATAAGTTTAACATACATAAATTTCTAGAATAAACTTATTAATATTATATGTTAACGTGATTGAGCAAAAATTAACAAATGTGGGACAACTGTAAAAAATAAATAGTCTCTTTAAATCTAGACTGTATTACATGGTATACAAAGTTTGACAAACGCAACTTCAACTCGGCTGAGTGTAATGGTTTCTTCTCACTGAAAGATGTAAGAAGCTTCTCCAGGTCCAAATTGACGTCATCAGATTAGTATAAACATACAGTAGTAATGTTATAACTAGACATGTTACTACAGAAATTTGTTATAATTGCACCATTAAAATGTCTATATTTTGTCAAAATAGAGAGCGCCATGCTTTCTGGATCATTTTCTTTTAATTATTGTTGATGTAGATAATGCGGGAAAAGTAATTTAAAAAAAACAACATAAAATAGCGTGACACATTAAGAAAAAGAAAAATATTGTACTTTATAAAGAAAGGATGACGTTTACCAATCTATACGTCTATAGTTTTCATTTATAGTCTCTTTCTATTCCGACGACAGTTACGATTGCATATATACTGTATATATTGTATTATTGTATATAATGTATTATTGTATATATTATATTATTGTATATATTGTATTATTGTATATATTGTATATATATATATATATGTACGCGTTCCTCTGGAGTAACGTAATGAACTATCTTTGACGTTAATTGTGTGTATAGGTGTACTGAGAATAAAACGTTTGGTCCTCTCCTCTCTTCTAATACCTAGTATAGTCAGTTTAATTCTATATAGTGCCTAACTCATGACTCAAATGATACATAATATATTACTTTTACACTGCTCACTTCATATATAAATTTATGAAAGCGATTATATAAATTCCAAAAACTATCGACTCTGAATTTTAAAATGAATGAAACTGATTGATTTTTAAAATAACATTTCATTATTAAAATAGGAGTAAAAGTTTACTGCGAATATCAGACTTGACAAAAACAGTCATCATTTATTTCCCCTTCTGTTTTTCAGTTATTGTCTTCTTGACGAAATCCTAAGTTTAATAATGTATTTTACAAACTTATGTGCAACAAAATCACTTTAAAAACTTAGTTAAAGTAGAATAGTAAATTTTTTTTTTCATTTTTTAAAGAGTAAAAAAGAATTGTTATGGCAAAAAAGTATCGAAATGATATGAATGTACTTGCATTTAGTGATTTCATAAAGTTATTAAAATCTATTGTTTAATCTATATTTAGATCTGTAATTTTGAGGAAAGAAAAATTTACTAGACTTTATTTTATGCATGACTATGGGAAGGGATGAAAATAATGTAATAATATATTTACCTACTCTGTGCTAAAGAAGTGAGGATAAGTTATGTAAGAGACGAGAAATATCTACGTGATTGGGTTATCAAGTAGTAGTGATACTACTTCATGCACTTGTGCTGTTTATAAATATTAAAGTTAGTAAATTTCAAATTTTTACATACACTGCACCCAAAATATACGTAGGCTGAATATTATTTGTAAGGGTTATGAAAAGGGCCAACAGTATAATTTATAATGCACTTTATACTGTATAAAAACTCGAACACAAGATTTCACAATAACTACATTTATTCAATAAAACGCGTTTCAACGACAAAGTCGCCATCCTCAATGATACACGAGCTACAATAACAAAACTATAACTAAACTAGCACTGCGCCAACCCCCTTATTTATACAAGACTAAAAGGGACTTGGCCTAAACCTACTTGCTAATATTAAGGCGTTAACAAGTGCCACTCGTAAATCTAAATAACTTAAAGTTAACTTCTAACGATTTGTGAAATATGACCGAAAAAATAAATAGGCCAAGCAAAACGAAATGCCAGGATAAGAGCAAAAGAACACTTTGCCCACTTCAAATATAATAGGCCTGATAAATCAGCCATGGCTAAACATTGTTTAGAGGAAAAACAATAATTCAAAATAGAAAACTGTGTTGTTGAAAAATGTTACTAAATTGAACACAATAGATGCATGGGAAACTTTTTATAATAACAAGTACCATAACATAACTGTTAATAATGAATTAGGGCCGATACAAAATTCTATATTACAGTAATATATAAAATGTAGTGTAAGATATAAGATTAGTTAAGAATATTGTAAGAGTTAGATGTTAGACGCCTTAATATTAGAAAGTAGGTTTAGGCCACGCCCCTTGTAGTTTTGTATAAATACGGGGGTTGGCGCAGTGCTGGTTTAGTTATAGTTTTGTTATTGTAGCTCATGTATCACTGAGGATAGCGACTTTATCGTTGAAACGCGTTTGATTGAATAAACGTAGTTTTTGTGAGATCTTGTGTTCATGTATCTTATTGTTAAATATTCAGTCCAATTTAGCACAGGCTGCCAACATTTGTATAAAGTAAAATAAAAATATGTTTAGAGAGTTTGGATAAATTCTAGCTATGAGGATCATTTGACTTTACAATACTCCACACAATTCCTCACTCCTACATATGCACAGAAACACACTTGGTATGGAGTGAGGTCTTAACCTTCTTACTAGCCTCTTCATATCAAGAACTCGGTCCTATTGGATTGTGTTATTATAAATTATTAAAAGATTAGCCACATGCTTCTCTTGTGTCACCAATTCGTCCCAGGTAGACCTGGTAATTGACTTAAATTAAGATTTTAATGAGACAAATAAATGTTTTTTGGTGTGTTTTTGTCAATTACTTCAGAATCGTAATTTCCGCATTTTGTCATAATTCGATCGAAATTGACAGATTCATTAAAATATATACGTTTCATCCAATGTCATTTATTTGTTGCTTACCGACAACTGCTTGGGAACGGCAACCAAATTAATTTTTGTGTTTTCATTTGATAATTTTTTTTCGAAATTATTAAACATTATTTTTAACAAATCTAATTATTTCTTATTCAAGGTCGCCCACAATTTAAGTTGAAGGCAATATAATATATGAAGTGACCACACACATAGTAGTCAGAAAGAAATCCCTAGGTACTAATTTTTATCAACAACTAGAATCAAGATTTGTTAATAAAGATTTTTTTTTTTGGATTAGGGACACTAAAAAACTGTATAAAATCTAAAAATAATTTTTTCTCACTAAAGTAGTTAGTCTTCTTTCTATCTGTAAATATATTTTTCATAAATACCTAAAAGCTTATGTTTTTATCTTAATTGTATTTTAAAAGTTTAAAAAAATGAAAATAAAAACAACAATATTTTATTCAATGTTTGTTGTTACAATTCTTTTGTTTTCTTCTTTTAACAGAGATTTAATAAATCAATTATAAAGCATTTTATGTTTATATTTTCAGATTATATAAGTATGTTATGTAAGGGGCAATATAAAGGTAAGGTGTTTAAGTTATGGTTGAGGTGAGACTATTAAAACTATTATTAGTTAAACTAAGGATAAAGTGTAAATCTGGAGCTAAAATGTAGGAGAAAGTAATAGTACAGTGAAATAATACGAAAATGGTGGTGAAAAGTTTTGTATCAATTAAGTGCATTTTTTTTTCGATTTTATGCATAAAGATGAGACGGTAACTAATTTTGTGAGTTTTTTTGTGCATGGCTTCGCGAGAAAAGTGGCAAAAAACGCACTGTTGACGTTTTTCGAGTGCATCGCTTTACTATTTATTTAATATCTCCGGCACCAGGGGTCGTGGAAAAAAAAATGGAAAATGACCATGATGAAATAGACTATCGATCCATAAGGTAGGATTACTTAAAAAAATTCATCCTAACCCCAAAAAACCATTTCTCGAACTTTTATTTTAAAAATTAATTAGCGATATTTAAAGGAAAAATGGTTGAAATTTTTTCAAAATTTGGGAAAACATGTATTTTTATGTCGGTAACTCATGATATAATTTAAAAAAAATTAAGCATTAATAATGCAATATACATAAAAAAAACCAAAAAAATAATAATTGAAAAAAAAAAATTTTAATCCCTAAAAATTGGCACTTTTTATAAGACAACAAACCTTTGGGTTACCTTAGACAAAAGTACATATCTAACCCTACATTTTGAGATGATGAATTTTTTTACCATACTTTTACCAAAAATGGCGGGCACTTCAATTTTTGAAGAAAAATTCCGATTGCGAGTGGAATAATAATAATAAAAAAAATTATATCATGAGTTACCGACATAAAAATAAATGTTTTCCCAAATTTTGAAAAAAATTCAACCCTTTTTCCTTTAAATATCGCTAATTTAGTAAAAAAAAGTGCGAGAAATGGTTTTTTTGGGGTTAGGATGAATTTTTTCAGTAATCCTACCTTATGGATCGATAGTCTATTTCCTCATGGTCATTTTCCATTTATTTATATTTTCCCACGACCCCTGGTGCCGGAGATATTAAATAAATGGTGAAGCGATGCACTCGAAAAACGTCAACAATGCGTTTTTTGCCACTTTTCTCACGAAGCCATGCACAAAAAACTCACAAAATTAGTTACCGTCTCATCTTTGTGCATAAAATCGAAAAAAAAAATGAACTTATTTGATACAACACTTTAAAATTATAACTTCACTGTACTATAACAAAGTAAAATTAAACCGTCATCCATAAGAATACACATATCATTTTGTAATTTATCACACAAAAATACTGACTAAGAGTTATAATCAAGTGTGACGGTGTGACGATATTATTTGGAGGATTCAAGTTTGTATATTATGAACAGTATTTGTAATTTGTGAGGAGTGAGCGTTGATCGACAGCTTGAGGAAACTCATACATTTATTTATATCACGAGGTCCCTCTAAAGCTAACCCGGAAAGTCAACATATTTTCATAAATATGATATAGGTGGTAACAGAAAATAAATTATTCATAAACATTGAACAAACATGTACAATGTTACATATATAAAAATACTGATATTACAAAAGAACAAGAAAACTTTGTATTACATGGCGTTTTCACAATAGACAAAAATTGTTTTTGTGTTTTGCCAATTATTTCTTGTTAAAATCTCTGTAATAATTATTAAGTAATTAAAATTCTGAATATTCAGGTTATCAAATTTTATTGTATAAAAGTATTGAATGGTAAGTCGACTAAAACTAATTTCTACCACATGCAATTGTTTTAAGGGTTTTATTTTATACACATTTTCAGAATTGTTGATGATGTACAGCGAAAGCCGAAACTGCTATTTTCTCAATATAAGATGAACTAGGTTAATCTATATCCTTTTTTATTGGACTTTTTTTATGAGTTAGTTTTTAGGTTCGTATAGTTTTAAAACAATTGTATCTTGCTAGTTGATAAATACAATAGGTTGTGATAATAAATACTCTTAAAATCTGATACTATTTTTAAGATTATCATTTTTGATTTATTTGTAAATCTAAAAATTCTTCTTCTTCTATTTATTTATTTTTTTTTTAAATGTTACAATGTGTGTGAAGTTAAGAAGGAGTAGTTGATACAAATAAAACAAAGCACTCCAAACAAGTACTATTTTAATATACTGAGATTCCAATACGGCGGCCAGTTTGGTGTCACTGTGTTCATATTATTGTGATAAATAATTAAAAAGTAGTAGTATATACATAGTTTTTTATGGTACAAAATGTTGGTGTGTATGTGTATATAAAAGTTTTGTTTGTTTTTGAAAAGTATATGTGTTATGTTTGGTTTTGGATAAGATTTATAACGTATCTATAATAGCAAAACCAGATTTATTTGAAATAAGGTTATATGTCAACAATAAAGTCATGCTGTAGAGATATGAAGCCTAGAAATCAGCTGATAACTAAAAACCTTGTAATCAGCTGATTTGAGTTTACGTTTTGTAAAAAATACGAAGAGGAGACTTAGTGTAGGAATTATTCATACAATGTTTACATTCGAATTAATTAATTTTCAGAATTACGTTGCGAAAATTTATATTGTAATAACTCAACTTGTATATAGCTTATTATATAAAATAAATATTGGAATTTTTATTCTATTGTTTATTGATTTATTATTTTAAAATTGTTTATTACTATTTAATTAATTAATAAATTAACCAAAGATAATAAATTAAATCGTACTAAGAATTAATTGTAACAACAAATATTGAATTTTTTCCCCCTTTTTTTATCGTTTAGGATAAAAACAAAAGCTTTTAAGTATTTACGAAATATATATTTAAAGATAAAAGAAAAATATTAGTGTGGAAATTTTTTTTTTAGATTTTAAATGACACAGTTTAGAGGCCCTAAATTAAAGAAATCGTTTTACTTAATGTTGATTCTAGTTGTTTATAACAACAGTTGTCGGTAAGAAGTAAACAAATTACTTTGAATAAAACGTATAATTTTAATGAGTGTTGATTTGGATAAAATTGTGACAAAATACGAAAATTACGTTTGTGAAGTAATTGACAAAAACACGAAAAAGAACATTTATTTGTCTCTTAGTTATTAAAATGATTTTGTTGCACATAAGTTTGTAAAATACATTATTAAACTTAGGACTTCGTTAAGAAGACAATAATTGAAAAACTGAAGGATAAATAAATTCTGAATGTTTTTGCCAAGTCTGATCTTTACAGTAAAGCATGCATTTTAACTTGTGTACTCAAAATTTTGATATCTGAAAAATATTAAAAAATAAAGTATGTTAAAATCTATGTCTTTCTTACATTTTAATTTCAACAAATTTCATTATATCAATTTAAAACTCTGCAGTATGGAAATGTTTCAAGTCTATATCTAAATAACTATTGAATCTGGAGCTGATGCATGGTCATAAAAGAGACAGCCATATTGGAGATTTATATTTAACTTAAATTTATTTCAATCTCATATTCGTGTTCAGTGTTCCCCGAACCTCACTTTATATACATTTTAACCACATATCTATTGAGTGACTTGTCAAATTAAAGTTGGACCAACAAAGGGGCCATGTAGCCCTTGTCAAAACTTTACTATCAACATCATATTTACGATAAGCTAGCCGAGAACGCCCGTATAATTTGATTATAAATATGTTTTGTTATATGCAACGACATTTCATATTTAACTATAGTTAAATATGACCTAATTCTATTTTTAAAATAGAGATGAATTGTTGATTTATATCACGTATACATCCGAGATACGACTTTAATTTCTTTATGTGTTTGTTTGAAATAAAGTTAAGGGAATTCTCCAGTTAAAATTAGAAATAGTTTTAAATTTTCAAACTGAAAAAATAAGTGCTGTTAATGGACTAAGATTCTTGGCTTACGCTTTCTTTACTGTATTTTCCACGTTGAGTTATATTTAAAGACGAGCATCTCAAATTCTAAAGCGATGGTGCTACATTATTACTTGAAAGTTATATATTGTTACCCCGATAATTATTACGATCATTATAAGGATCTTATATTATCTATGTTAAGGATTTTAGTGAGAAGCCGATAAATCGATAAAATATCCCAACGAGTTGGTGTAAGATTACCAACCTGACAGTTTGAATTCTGAACGTGGAGTCATAAACGGTCAGTGGAGAATGTGATCGGATTTCCAATAGGGTTTATGTTATTTCTCTGGACAAAATACTAGGGATCACTGAACCTAGGTTGTTTTGGAATAAGATTAAGCTTCCTCAACCCACTCAATGAGGATGGGTGGTCAGACATAAAGTTGATAAATAGACGTCCATCCTGGTTTACATTCATCATATAATTTGCCTTCCATGACGGTATATCACGAAACCAAATTAGAAAATAACTAACGTTGTGAAAAGTTTATATATTGACTGAAAAATATCCTTAAACTTTTGACTTAAAGAACCTAAAACTTTTTATATTTCAGAAACGAATGTGCAATTAGTTTTCGGATAACTATATTGTACAGTTAAATATTTTACTGTTACAAAATACGCCGAAAGCATGTTTCCTTGCTTCTATTCCAAGGTTAGAAAAGATGATATGCGTGAATATGACATGTGTAACAAATATTATCTAACAAAAGTTTATAATATATTCTTTAACTCAGTAAAAATAGAAACAGTAAAGGAAAAGGAACGTATAGGTGTAATGCAAATAAAATCGGGATTTGAAAGAGAGGTGTAAACTAGCAGACTTTGGAATGTTGATTATCAATAGTTTTCGAGGGTGGTTAGGTAATTAAGCTATTTAAAGTACAGGAGAGCACTAAAGGAACTCTTTGCTATGAAATAAAATCACCCCTTGTTTTATTCACAATCGGGGATATGTTCTGAACGTTTAAAGACAAACTATAAGTTCTGACGTTCAATTAGATCAAAACATGTTAAATAGATTTCTATTTTCACTTATATACATGAAATAACTTAGTTGCAGTTTTATACTTTTAAAAAAAAATAACAGAACATGAAGAGCTTGGTATTGAGGAAAGTTAATTAATAGATTATCAGTGATTTCAAAATTATGTCTTTAGATTTTTGGAATGGAAGGATAAGTTAGTTTTTGGCATTATGTTAAAGTATAAATTCCAGCCATCTAAAAAATAAATTAGTTTGTAGTTTTATTCTAAATCTTGCATTGTTGATTACTATTCAATCAATGTGAAATTGCGCCATAACTTCATGCTAAAAATGGTCTGAATTATGTTTATAATCTCAGGAAAACTAAGACAAAAAACGTGTACAAGATCAAAATAATTTAAACAGTTATAACTGTTACTAAACGAAAAATCTGTATTTAAAAAGAAGTTACAGTATGAACCAGGGAATGACCAAGAAAAATTCTAAAAACAGAAAAAAAGAATAACAAAATTAATCTAATGTTTAATGTAACTACTAAAAGAAAATATAAGTTTTAATAAAGATCAATAAGCATGATAGGCTTCCATCAAATCTTCTATTTGCTCCTTCAAATAACGATTTAAACGTTGTTTTTAGAAAGATGAATACTAGCAAATTAGAGCTACATATTAAAACTAAATAGGGCCTAGTCGGTTTAAAATTGGTTTACTCTTAAATAAGTATTTCAAAACAAGAGTCAATTCGTATTCATAAAAAATAAGGGATATTATTCCTCCTAGATATTTTATGAGCTATCTAGTTAAAAAAACAAAAAAAAAACAACAAAATAAAAAAAACAAACAACTTTTGCCATTACGAGAAAGAACAAAAAAACAAATAAACACGGAAAGTTCTGCAGGAGTTTATAGTATATTTATCAAAAGAGCAGGTGTTCTTATGAAACTAAAGCAAAGTTCTTTTATAATTGTAAGAAATATGTTTGTTTATGTATCAAGACAGACTAAGTTTTTGTAAATGTTCCTTTTGACTGCAATAATTTATTAGGTATTTTAAGGAGTTATGAACTCTTTTCTCGTACAGAAAATATTTAAATTTTCTACACAATGTTGTAGATTCATATATACATATGTTTGTTTATTAATATATATATATATATATATATATATATATATAGGTATATAGGTAATGGTTATATTAAAAATGTTTCGTTAAATATATGATATACTGTTAGCTATTTCGTTCATTTAGAATTCAAAACTTGTTATATTATATTACAATGAAACAAGTGTTACCTCCACATGAAGTTAGTTTAATATTTAAATATTTAAACATTATTTACAGTACATTTAAATCTTAAATAAATGACATATATTGAACACTGTCTGATTTTTTAAATAATTTACAATAACTAAACATAAAGTTTAAAGTTTCATATATTCACAAAAATGTACTTCGTAAACTACATACACATTATATAAAACGTTAATATAATATTATATATGTCCATTTAACTCTTGTCTTTCAAACAGATGATTAATTAGCAGGTTCAGTATCAAAGCAACGTTGTGAATATAACAGGAACAAATAATTTTTGTAAATTACTTGTATAGAAAACTTGAAATAAAGTTATTGTGTTTAGGTTTTCATAAACGTTTAGTGTCTTCCCCATTTTCATATCATAATAGCCTCTGTTCTTGGAGAAGAAATAAAAATTTTAATTTCGAAAGATCTCAAAGATTATGTTTTGTAAATATATAATTCGTTTAGTTGTTATAGTAAATTAGAATAAATATTTTATATATGTTCCCGGTGAATTTGTAAAATGTGATATCTGTGTTTTTTGTGAGAATGGCGTTGGTCTTATAGTTCGGTCAAATTTGAATTGTTTTTGTGATTTAAAAAGGTAGGTTATAATTAATTCTTAAAGGAATTACTCCTTAGTCTCTAGGTCGAATGGGATTTCTGAAATTCGAATTTGTCTAGTCTTTCTGTTAAAAATTTGGTAAAAGGTTTTTGTACGAACCAACCTTCCGACGATTTAAAGTGAAGTACCATCTGTAAAAAAAGACAGACCTACTACAATTAAATCAAACAATTAAAAGAACTATTTCACGTTTATTTTATATTTATTTATAACTCGTGCCTGTGAAATGATTGGAAGTACAAATTTTAACTTTATATAATAATAAATTTTTAACATTTTGTTGCATAAAGGTATAGAAATCAACTAATTTAATCAACTCAAATCTCCTTTATAGTTGAATAGTATTTCCTCCGTTCTGTGATTATTGAACTTCTATTCCATGTGTAACCTCTTTATGCACACAATTAAACTTAGTTACAAGCTCGAAAGGAGCTAATCGTATTTTAACGTATTATAATATATGGAAACTATTCTATTCACTAAAGTTTCTCAACTCTTAAAACAAAGTAATTTCTATTAAAAGAAAGTATATAGGTTTATAAATATTTATCTTTTATCATACCTTACAACTATATTATATTTCTTATTATTTTTAGAATTTTCGAATGATTTTACATAGTTTTTGTTGTATTTCGATAAGTGCTTTGAAATATTGTCTTTAAAAATGTTAATAGTTTGTGTTTTAAGATAAAGAAAATCGGTATTCTTTAAAGTATTAAAGTTCAAAATATAAAACAACAACCTTATATCTAATCTCAGACTTTCACAAAAAACGTTCTAACGATAATTTTGTGCTAAATATCCAACACGGAATGAATGTACGGGAGGAGTCGGAAGTATAATATATTTCCAAAGGTTTTATTATATGATCTGATTAAGGATGCGTTGTGAATATTGTTAGCTGTATTTCATTAAATAAAACCTAGGGAGGTGGAGTTCCTAAGAATGTTTTGATTGATTTATGCTTTAGTAAAATGTTGTAAAGTATCATACAGCAAAGAGAACAAATATAACGATCAAAGTTATTTTATTATCTAAAATATACAATTGAAAACAAATACTATTATTTAATTTAACCGATGTTTATGTTCAACTTCACACGCTATTAAACTAATAACTAAATCTTTGAATAACTAACAATGAGTAATCTGTAGTGTCAAAATCAGATTTTGTTTTCACTTATATATGGTGTAAAACCCAGAAACACATGCATCTGCATTATGCATTTTATTCTTGTATATTACTATAATGAAATCGCATTGCTTGTACATTTGTATCGAAACTCTAGTTTATATTACAAATTTTGTGGAGATCAGTAAGCAGTTACTGGTTATTTTAATTAACTGAGAAATTAAACAGTTGGAAAACATTAGAAGTTTAGATTACGTAAGTATATTGTTGTAAACCATTACTCAATCAAAGTATATATCAATCAGCCAAATTTAGTAAAATGACAAGCCAAAACATGGGGAATTGTAGATGCATTGGCAAAAAAATTATAAACACATTAATTATATAACTGTCGTGTTACTTAAAAAAATGAAACCAAAGTTGAAAAATGTAAAACACATATCAGTATTTCCTTACGTCGATTCAGGTTCCATACGTTGTATGTTTTGAATCTCTTTTATACTGGTTGAAAGTGAATAACTTGCATGTAAAATTTGAACTCAAGATAATTTATTGGGCAGACGAAGAGGAATTTCGTTATTATCTTATAACCAAATTGGCTTAACCTATTATGGATTGAGAGATTTAGATTATTACTGATATAATTTAATAGGATATTTGCTATAATTTGTGTACATAATATTATGAAGTGGTAAAATTATAACATGTGAAATGAGAAAAAGTGTCAAGTTTGAAACTAAAACTAAATCTAAGAAAGGAACTCAGGACTAAAATTAGGCCTACAATTAATTGATAATGTTAATTGTACAGTAAGTTGAATAGTACACGATATATGAACAAAAAACTGTTTAATACGGCTGTTTTGACATTTTAAATTTGATATTTTATGAATTTCATTAGGCTTCTATGCTATAACAAATTTCATATTTTTATCTTAATTTTTGTGGCCGCTCTCGTTCTTACATTCAACGACGATGACGGACGGACGGTATGTCGAAAATTACTTTTTTTTCTGAGGCCATCAAAGTGATCAGTAAAAATCAGAGGACCACTTTTTGGCAATTACCAAATTTACCCTATACAGATTTTTATTTTTTTATTGGGTATGTAAAATGAATAAAACTTGAACTATTGAATTACTGGCAAAGTTTTACTGATTTATTGTTTTACTGACAAAATAATAAGTTTGGAAAATATCCTTTATGAAGTTAAATTGATCAAACTCAGTTTTCATAATTCTGTTAAAATTTAAACAATTCTATCACTTTTGATTAATAAAACATTAGTGATTCACCTATATTATGAACACATGTTCACCTAATGAATTCATACACAAATAAAAATGGATTATTAAATCTCTATTTGGTTAAGTGATACTAGAGCAACAGACTCCTATTAAACTGTATTTCAACGAAGACCAAGAGGTTATGATAAGGATATAATAGTATATTTGCCAAACTCGGTGCTAAAGTGGCTTTTGAGTTATGGAAGCGACGAGAATAGTTACGTGATTTGGAAGTCAAGTAATAGCTAGGATTTTGTTCCTGCTGTTTATAAATAGAAAAGACATTATAATTTTAAATCCTTACATAAAAATAGATAAAAAAATATATGTAAGTTTGCTGTTATGTGTAAATGTTATAAAACAGTTAAAAAACTTAACTTATAATAATTATTGTACTATTGAATTGTGATAAGTAATATTTTTTGAAATGTGTGTCTTATAGTCAGTATAACTTTTCATAGACTGTAACAATTATGTAAAAAATTAAAATATGTTTCATGAGTGTGTTTATATTGCAATTTAAAGTACGACTTCATCATAGATAAATAATACATATTAGAGATATTTTCTCACTCGTATATAAGCACAGGACGTATTTGCGTAATACTTAATGAGAGAAAAGCTTTAGTAGCTCAAAACCCACTTGCTATCGGAAATTCAACCCTATTCGACTTTGTTGTTGTTAATTCAATGCAAGAGCATTCACTAACTTCACTTTTGTCACAAACACATTCTAGGGGGATCTATTGAAATCGAGTTTTTAATGACGCCAAAGTTTCTTTTGTTTTGTAAATTACTCCAGATCTGTATTTTCACAATTTGATCGAGATCTGTTGTACCATTTAAATTAGACATTTTATCAGCCCCAGTGTAAGTTGGTACCTACTTACTATAATGTTTATGGAAAGGCAACCAAATACGTTTCTCTTTTGTACAGTTCAGCAAAATTTTATGGAAATTATATTTTAAAAACCTATGCTAGAAAATTTTAAATTACAAGTTTAATTCAAGAATGTAAAAATACACAAATTAAAAATTTGTGTTTCTTTCTTCTAGAAGGTAACTTCAAATTTGAGCTGCAGTAATATATTTTATATACTAAGGAACACACACAAAAACCATAAAAAAACCCAATGTACCAATTTTTAACAATATCAATCAAACGAGTTCAGATGGCCGTGAGGCACAAGATTTAGTAAAAACAATATTCAGGAGAACATAAAAGTTTTCTTCAACAATCACAAAATTATATTATCCCCTCAAAATACTCTCTCTTTCGTTCTTTGTTTCCTCTTACACATATGAAAAGTTAGAAAAGATCAAAAAAGTTTAAAATGTTAATAGGAAATTACTAATATATCTAACAACTAAATGAATCTTCCTTTGAAACATTAGTACTAGAATATATCACCATAAACCGATATACAATTTTAATTTTTGCAAGTAGGGTTGATTTTCTTAAGATGATTTAAATATTATATGTATGTGTGAGGTTCTGTGTTACATTTCAAGATTGCGAAGTTAGGAAGTCCGCAATGAAGTCATCTGCACAACATGTTTAGAATTAGAAGATTACCTCGCAGGTAAGTAAAATAAAAATCTCCTGTCCTTATATTTTTAAGGTCTTGATTTAGAATTAATTGTTGATATAGTTGATACAGACCACACACACTACTGAAAATTATCTAATTTAAAATACACATCTGGGGTTATGAGTAATTCAAATTTCCTTAATTTTTGTAAACATTTTGAATTAAAATATATCATACTATATGAAATATCTTAAAAAACAATGAATGTAATAATTATCGGATATACACATCTAAAGAAATGATCAAAACATTTAAATGATTTGGTTAAAGGTCTTATCTAAACTATAAAGTATGCATCCATAGAAATTAATGCAAACATTAACGAGTAATGGTGTATTTTCATAAATACAACTACTGCACCTAATTTATCGGTATAAATTTATAATATGTTTCTGAAATATCTGTTGTGTTTCAATTGAATTTCTGGAATACTATGTTGTTGAAATGTAAGAAAATACGATAAAAATTAATACTAGAAAAACCCTTTAAAATGTGACAAGAAGAAATATAAGGTGAATATAATTCAAAAAATTTGTTTTTCACCATTATGAATATTAATTTAATAATAATAAATGTTGAGACCTACCGCCTTACAATATTATATTTTCATTGCCATATACGACGGCCGTTTCGGCTATTCATCCATTTCCAAGCTTTGTAGCCGAATAATCCTTTGTCAATTGTTAACAATAACACCTAATCACAGTATATTTACAAAACCACATTAATATATTTTTTTAAAAAATAAAAAATAAAAACTGTACTTGAAACGTTATTTAGAAAACATTGTTAATACAAATGTCATCCATGCTTTGTGAGAGGTAAGCAATCCCCTCCATCGGTCAGCGTGATGACCATCTTAGGCAGAACGTATCAGAGGTTGGGACCAACTAGTCGATGACATTTGAATTGACTCTGTTTTTTGAATAATGTTTCGTGTACAGTTTTATATTTTTTTCAGTTTATTAATAATAAAACATAAAAAATTATTTTGGTTGTGTTATTTTACTTGAATTAAGTGTTTTTGTAATTAAAAAAAAAAGTGTTTACTGGAACTAAAAGCTTGAATACCCGAAACGACCGTTGTAATACGGCAATGAAAATAGAATATTGTCTCAACATTTATCATTAAGTATAATTCCTGCTGAGTCATGAAATTTAAATATTTTTTTTTTCTTTTTCGGAATCACACCCTTAAACTAAGAATATTTTGTGTTTTACATTCTACTAATACAGTAATATGAACATACGCATTTCAGTTAATGGAGAAAGACACACAATTATAACTTTCTTACTTAGGAAAACGGTAATTATTAAGAGCAGAGGTATTTATATACTGTTTAATATTTATGAAGTCTGTATTTTGGTTACGTTCGCATTTAAAAAAAAAAAGAAGCAAATAAGAGTGGTGCACAAAGTTAAAAAAATAAAATAAAATTAGGAAATTTACTATAGTAAATAAAACTACACAGTAGAATATCAATGCAATATCTTCAAAGTAAATTATTAAGAAAGAAAAAGAAGTTTCCAGCTGTTTGATAGCAAGTTTAACTTTAATATGCACTCATAAGATAAATATTAAGTTAAATAAATTTAAAACGTACTTATATTTACGTCTGGGGTTTAGCTATAAGAGATTTAAATTGTAAACTTAAAATTTCTATATACTCATAATTTTCTTTATTCCTATAACTTGAATATCTCAACTGGCTTATTTGACACTTTTTACTTAGTATAGAGACTGTAATGCAACGTGTTCAGTGTTTAACACAAATATCAATTTTGGGTTCTCCAGAGTAAAAAATAATAATCTTGAGTGTGATATCTGTCGAATTTTGTTGTCGGAGAAAATATAATTTGTAATAATTATTTTTTGGCCTAGGCAAGAGTAATAGTTTTCATTGCAAGAGCAGCGCCTTGTAGCCCCTGAGTAAGATCATATTTAGTACGTGAATAAGTTATGCCAAGGTATTTTTATTTTTTGGATATCTCGAAATTCACTCAACGTAATACCAAAACACATAATTTCAATTTTCACAGAATCATATCTAACGAGTTTTATCAATCTTATTCAATATCATCCCCTTCAAAACGCATTTATCATCTATCAGCACAAGTTGAGATTTAATGCTTTATCGGTCAAAAAGTGAAAATTAGCAACCTGTCTTAGATAACTATTTGTGGAGCCTCATTAATATTGTCTAAATGAAGTAAAGAATTCGCATAATTAAAGTAGTCATAAAGTTTTACTAACACCAATTAAGCCATTAAAATTAATTTCTAAAATTATAATTTAAAATTTTAAGTTACCGAGAAAATATGAAATTCGGACATTTTGGGAACTTAATTAAGGCTAATTTACAAAAAAAAAAAAAAAAATTTGTATGGTTTTTTCAATTGTGAAAGTTGTTTTATTTACTTTAGTAATTTTAATAGTTTGGCAGATTAAGCTACTAAAAAATATAGGAGACACAGTGTATACTATTTCGTTTATTCAACTTTGTAATAATAATACTATATTTTTTAAATATTTGTATGCATGAATAATTTCGTATTATCGTATTATAATACTATATATATATATATATATATATATATATATATAGTATTATAATACGATAATACGAAATTATTCATGCAAACAAATATTTAAAAAAATAAAATAAATATAGAAAATGTTTTCCTTAATATTAGGCCCTAAGTTTAATAAAAACTTATTCGTAGTAAAAAAGATATAAAATTTTTGTAAGAATAAAAACTAAAATTAACAGTGAAAAAACGCTTTTATTTAACTACTTGGCGTAGGAATGGGCTAGCCAAGTACTAACCAGAGGTCGGAATATCTTGAAATTGTACAGCTGGAACAAATATCGTCGTATTAAATACAGTAAATACATCCACGTATAGACGCCAGGGATTTAGAAATAACAATAATTTTAGAAAGATTAAACTACTATGCATTTTTAATTTATTTATAAATTATGACAAAATTTTACTCTGTAAAAACAATAAACATACCTTCATTTCTTCCTCCTTGAATATTTTAAAAACTACCTAATCTATTAAAATGAAATGTGTTTGACATCGAAAAGATTTTATTAGGTAGACATTCAATATGTTAAGTTTAATTTAGAGGTCTCATCCATGTAATTTTTTATTTTTATTTAGACGATTTTGTGTTATATTTTTATAAATAACATAAACTGCTGAAGAGATGGAGTACCCTCGTTACAATACAACAGTTTGCCACAGTGAAACATTAAACACAGTATTTGCTCCCTAAGAACGACGCGATGCTTAAAATGCATAATTACTACTAGGCTTCTATAAGTTGCAATTAAAGTTCATATTTGTAATCCTTTTTGCTGCAAAATTAGCTACAATTTTGCACTTTATCTTCAATAAAACCGTGATTTTGAAATTATTGTCGTTCATTAAATAAAATCAAAAATATTGTATTCTTTTTTTCCTTTGACAGTTTTCTACATTCCCAGCAGATAAGGCTCAAAAACGTATTTATGGATATTTGTATAGTAATTATTAGGAAATCAGTGTAATATACCATAGATTTATCATAAATACTATTCAATTTGGGTAATGTTTAATTTAAACCTAAAATAAATGGCATGAACTCATAAACCACTCAGCACACTAACTTGTTAACTTACCACTAGATTATCATTTGGATTATATACCACTTAAAATATTCTGTTGATCGGCTACTTGTTATAGTTAAAGAGCCGGTAATCATGCCAGATGAGTTTAAATGTCATTTCAGTACAAGTGACAATTTATTTAACCTTTAAATACAGAGCTTTTGAGGAATATATTTCCATATTATGATTTAATCTGAGGTCGGTTTATCTGCATTTTAACTCCTGCTTTGTTGACTTTCAGGGAATATCCACAAAATTATTCAGCCTATAAACTTTTTCAATTTAATTTATTTACTAATTACTAGTAACATATAGATGTGTGTTTAAAAAGATGCAATTTGTTACATAAATGGCAGAATGCGTTAACAGGCTCACTAGTGTGGTTTGGCAACAAGTAGATATCGCGCAAATACCCAGTTTTATGGGTAGGATATTATGTTTCACGTACTAAGTCTGTATTTTGAAGTGGATTTCTCTAGTAAAAATTAGATTATTGATATAGCAACATCCAAAGATAAGTTTCATTTTATTAATAGTATCACGGGAATAAATAAATAACAATACAATAATTCATATTAAATATTACAAATTTTAGATGTGCATATATTAAATAATTGCATAACATCGTAATTTTATTTCTGTTAAAATAATATAGACGGAGAAGAAACGTAAAAATGACACGCCATCAATCAGGATTAAACATTCTTAGCCTATGATGGTTCACTACTCCAAACTGTAGTGAAATAATCATGCACTATTTTTTTATTACTCAAATCATTTTTATTAGAAACAGTATTTTGAATTGATAAACACTGTAGCAGTTGACTCCCTAACCCATTTCGTTCCAAATTAGTATGCAACCCCTTGGTCATTAAACAAGAAAAGAACTATTCAATTTTAAAACTTTTATGTATGTCACCTTAGGTTTTTTTATGCAACAGATTCCCAAATTCCTAATATTAAATCATTAAATAACTGATTAGGCTCACATAATTTATAAACAATTCATTATAACGCAAAGTATTTAATCAATGTTAGGTTAATTCTTATATTACATAATATGCTAAACACTTACACCTCCTAGTGGACTACCGGTTTCCACCGTTAGTTGGTCTCTAACATTACCATTTCTTCTTTTTTTTTACAATTTTGGGTTTCGTCATGAAATTGCACTTTAGAAACTTTAAAAAACTTGTTTGTTATTTATACTTACAAACATGTACACAAAAACACATTTCAAAATAAATAACATTGTGAACACAATTAATTGTGAACACAATACAAATCACGCACATTTAGTTTAGGCTACGTTAACAAATTGGATGTAGATCCATGTTAAAAGTTGGAGGGTAACTTTTACAAAACAAATATTTTTTTGTGAATTGATTAATTCACAATCCTGGAGGCTAGCATTATTTCGTTCAAAACAAAGTATTTGTTTTTATTATAATTAATAATAATAAAGGCAATTAATGCAATTCGTAAGGAGATTTGGGAACATCTGTAAATAAGATGAACAAGGTATATTTTATAATTTATGTTTAATTACTTATTATGTAGGTATTAATATTTAAAAGAAATAATAATGTGTTAATGGAACTTCTAAAACAAGGACGTTGGAACATTAATTGATTCTAGCAACATATGTACATGTTTGTGTGAGTGAGAGAGAGAATGTTATATTAGTAAACACTGCAACGACCCCATCCCTCAAGCAGCTCAAATTAGATTAGTGGATCAGGATATACAATCAGTTGATTATTAAGCACGAAGATAGGGTAATCAATTTGAAAGAACTTCTTTTTTAATAGGTGGGCAATAATTTATCAAGTGAAAGTTCTACAACAACTGAAAATACCTATTTGTATGCAGCATGGCGGAAATTTGAATCCGATGACGTCCGAATTTCTTCCTTAATAATAAATACAAAAATTGATCTCTGAAAAAGTATTTGTTTTTAAAATAGTAATATTAATAAAACAAAGTGATAGAAGCTTTAATAGTGGATGTGTAGTTACATTTCGGGTTTTTTTTTTATATTATCATTTGTAACACAACCACTCAGTATTATAGACCTGTCAATTTCAAAGTGGCAACTGTTTAAAAACAAAAACTAAACTACTCAGCGACCCACACAAGTTGAGTTGGAGGATGAGGTTGGTGAACGAGTGGAACAAGTTGGTTAATCATTGTCAGAGGATGTAGGTGTGGTATGTAAATAATTTTACTGAGTTTTATCAATATTATGCTTACTGAAGGACGTAAAACTTAGCTCGCATCCCGAAATCTGATATAAAACGTTATATTTTATTCTAGTGTTAGATCCTTATCGATTTTTTGTTTATATTTGGTTTGTTCACCCATATATGTTATAATGTTTGTGAGCTGTCATTGTGTTTTTCATAATTTGTTATTTGAGTGCTTCCTTAGAGAAATAATCGAGATCGTGAAGTGTTTTGTAAATAGATCCAAATTCTTATTATTCGTCAGTAAAAACAAAACAAATGACACGTATTATATATTTTTTGTAGCTTTTCTAATTTGATTTTCCTCTCTTTTACTTGATTTATTCAAAGGAAAGTTCTAAAGATTTAGGACTGTGTCACTATTTAGTCATAACTTCTTTAATTGATCGATACTTTTTTTTTTGTGATAACAGTTTTGATCGTACGAGGTATTATCAAAAAATACGGTCAGTGAATTTTATAGCAGCAACTTTTGATGCTACATCCACTTGTAGTAATAAGTTCGATAATCCATGCTGTGAGATAGTCAGTGTCAAGTTTGAACAAGTTGTGAATTGTCAGTCAGTTTCCAAAGTCTGAAGAGTGAGGTCGTGTTTACCGTGTTTCTCAGTTTGCATGGAATTGAAGAATCGTCTTGAAGCAGATCCATACTTCATGGCCAATATTATAACTGAAGATGAAAGTTGGTGATATGGATACGATTCTGAGATGAAAATTCAGAGTTACCAGTGGAAAACGAGTTACTCTCATCGCTCTAAGAAGATACGTCACTCAAAATCGAACGTTAAGGTCATGCTAATTGTTTTTATTATAATGAGAGCGATCACAGTTCGTTCTAAGGTAAAGGAATATTACAAAGGTGTACTGTAACGTTTGCAAAATGAAGTACAGAGAAAGAGATCAGAAAAATGGGCCAATGGTATCCTCCTTCATCACGACAATGCGCCGTGCCACACATCGCTTCTGATCCGTGAGTTTTTGTCATAACATAATGTTCCTGTCTGTCCACATCCGCCTAAATTTCCGGATTTAGCACCATGCGACTTCTGGCTATGCTCAAAAATAAAAAGTGTCACAAAAGGGAAACAGTGAGAGGTCCACAACGGAGCAGCTGAAGGCCCTTCCAAAAGAAGCCTTCCAGAAATGCTTCCAGTCATAAGAATCAACTTTGGGATAAGTGCATCGCTTAGGAGAATGCTTTGAAAATAGTTAATTCAAATTTATTGCAAGCTTATTATTTTGTTCATAGTAAAATTATTCAACGTATTTTTGTGATCACACCTCGTATATACTTAAACAATGTCCATTTGATAAATATTATTTTTAGTTACAATTTTACTGAGTAGTGTAATATTTTTGCCTATGAGCTAAGAGCAAACTATATTAGTACTTAATAACCTCCTCGAACAATTACACTAAACTTTATTAGCAGAATTAAAAAAAAAAAAATACAAAGTGATTTAATTTGTATAAAAATATTGTACAATATGTAAATTGCATAATAATCATGAAATTACACACAACGCACAATCATGATGAGGTTGCATATGATTCTAAAGAATAAATCACAACGAAACTTTCATGAACTTCGTTTTACCATGAAAATAAATACATTGCTCATAAAGAACGTTATTAAAGGAGAAGTGAATAAGAAAAGACGTCACAAGTCTTTGAGTGGTAGAATGAAATATGTTAATGTGTAGGACGTAGCTGCTAGGTAAGACTGAAGTGTACTTGCACGCGGTGTTAAGGAACATAATGAACCGAAGGTTGAGTTACATTCTGATTTGCATTCATTTTTATAACAACATTGGGGTAGTCAAATATTGTGTTTCTTACTTAATGCTTGCGTATAGCCAATAATAATATTGCTTTAGACAAGAAATGAGTTCAAAAATCGTTCAAAGCTAATTATATTATTTATCCCATTTAGAAAAATGTTTAAAGTCACCATCTAACCTGTCAAGCCTAATATTGATGATGTTTCAATAAAATCCGTTCAGTAGTTTTTGATTTATATGTGATACAAAAATTTAGGGGTCAGACTATAAGGTACAAAAGGTTTCGTAGACGAAACAAGAAAATATGAAGGACAATTTCAAATCTGAGGTTAGATTCTCAGAAATCACCATAACATTTCTTCGTTCCTTTGCATAAGCAAGATATAATGTCATACGAAGAAAAATTGGAATAAATACTATCATATAAAATAAGAAACAAATAAATAAAAATATAACAAAATTTAATTGAATTGTTAAGAAATTAATCTTAAACTAGTATTACATCTTCAAGTTTAAAACAAGTGATTCACCAATATTTAGAGTTTACTGTATCATGTGTTCATTTTGTATGGGGCGGGGTAGCTCTTGAAGATACTTTAGAGTGGGGTAGCACTGGCGTTTGTTTTAGAAAGTTGAAGAATTCCTATAGTATTTTTATATAAATAAAAATAAAAAAAACTCCCTAATACAAGTTTAGTAAAAAAACTACAAAATATTGTCAATTTTGTTTTAAATTACGTTCTTTTAAGTGAGTTACTAATTCTTTAATAAAATTTAATGTAAATCTACAGTGAAAATATATTTATTTCTTGTTTGCAGTTTTTTCCCATTCTACATAAAATAAGAGACAAACAAATAAAAATTAAACAAAGTATAATGCAAATGATTCTAGATTAATCTTAAAATAATATCATAGCTTCAGGTCTAATATAAATGATTCACAAATATTTTAAAAGCACTGTAATCATGCTTTTATTTATAAAGGGTGGGATATTTAACGAAACTCTTGAAGATGACTCACTGGCGTTATTTTTATTTAATTATTTTTTTGAAACTGGAAACAGAGAATGTTAACTACACACATGCCTTCCTGTAGTATCTTTTATATAATTTATTGTTAGAAATACATAAAGGTCAAAATAAAAAAAAACCTCCCCAATACAAGTTTACTAAACAACTATATGTTATTATGAGTAATGTTTTAAAATTACGTTCTTTTAACCGTGTCTCTAATTCTAAATTTAATCATGTTTAATAAAATTTATCGTAACCTTTCAGTGATAACTTATAATTTGCTTGTCTGCAGTTTTTCCAATGACGAAGCATTCGGTACAATCGGGTATAATAACGGGTATGAAGATAAAAGAAGAAATTGTGTTTGATAAAAAATGTTGCTATAAACTCTTAACTGAAATAAAATCACTTGTCTGAGTTCGTGCCTACTTTTAAAAAAAATTTAAGACAATATAACGTTTTTAAATCTGCGAAATTACATCGTACACTAGATATACGCCGAAGAAATTGTTTATAATCTTTGTAAACTATATTGTTTGAAAATAATGTATTAGGAACTTGAAAAAATATTCAAATAATATGTCTTTCATATTATCCATTGTGCTAAATACGTTTGAAACTTTCGAAAAAACAACTTTAGAAACACACTATGCTTACAACATAATAAAGAAATATTTGTTTAATTTATTTCCGATATTTATTTGATACACACAAAAGAAAATGTATTTGATCTGGAGGAAAAAAAATTATCACTTGTGAATAAATAAAATACTTTAAAAATGGTGAATAATATGTTATAAAATTGAATTGTATTCAAATAACAAATTTATTAAGTTATTTATTTTTAAAAAAAATCTGTTGAATGTCGAAAAATGTTATGTACAAAATGTACTTAGTACGATAATTAACTCAGCTGTTGTTTGAACTATAGATAGATAGTTAGACAGATAGATAGAAAGAGGGGGAATATAATCATAAATAAAATACAATTGAAATTTTTAAAAGCTCCTTTGTTTTTAATTTACATGAAAAAACAAACATGAGATACACGCAGAATTTACGCTCAAAGTTTTTACAATATTTAGTTAGGTTAATGTTAGTTGCAAACGAACGAATATACAGCGTCATACTCGCTTTATAAATACAATTTAAGACACATTTACATATTTTCTTATGAAGGGACACGAAGAGAACTCACATCGTGCAGTACATGTTCATACTCATATCATCCATAGTAATTAATTGGTGTCAATGTTTTATTGATTTTTATAGTTACCAATTTGTGGATTGGTTGAGTTTTTTCCCCTTGTTTTTTTAATGTCTTTTTGTTATGACCGCTTTGTATTTGCATTATTAATAGACGAACATGACAAATTTAGTTGATTGTTGAAAACTTCAAAATACATTTTCTTTAAAATGGCTTTATTAAAAATTGTACTTTAGGAAAATATTGACAAAGTTTGAAATACACCTTATTTACGATTAAACATACAATTTAATTATTTTTTAAACTTATAGTTTGGACTAATCAAATTGTTATTCTTTAAGACATTTTAGAAAAAAATATTTCTGTTATTACTACAAATGAAAACTTATTCTGTATAGAACTACGCATTTTTAATCATTCACTCTTCAAGCTAAACATTTATACTGTCTTGTTTGGTTTTCATCTGTTACGCATATTAGTTAAATAAAGAAAACATACTTTAACGTGTTAGAGTTGTAATCTACTCTTTCTTTCTTTAAAATCAGTATCTCATTCACAATTGTTTGGACAAAGTATTCACAGTAATATTAAACAATAGCAGAGAAATGTAAAATATAAACAATATATAGATTCTGGTTATTGTAGTATCTCGCCCACTTAATAATAAACATTCGGGACTATGAAATGTCCATCAAATGATCATATTAAGAGTGAGTGGTCTTATACTATATCTAAGAGTAAGTAGCAATGCAATAGAATTAATATTATGTAGTATAATTTTTTATAGAATATAAGTGCTTGTGTGTGTGCACTCCCGTGGCCTTGTGTATATACTGCATGCGTGGTGTTTGTAAACGGTCTAGAGTTTTTAGCTTTTAGATTTTACAAACTATTTGTGGACTAAGCGGCAAAATATCAGCCTTATTAGAGTAGAATAATTTTTAACTAAGATTTTTAACACACATTTTATTAACGGAAGCTATGTTGCCTTATTGCTAAATTGGTTTGGCTGATAGGATTGTCCGACAGCTTTATGTACGAGGCTTCAATTAGTTTTCGTTTATATAAGTTTTCCCAGTATATTATTGTTGCCTCTTCAGCAACAAAAACCTCTTCACTGTTCTAAACAACCGCTGCAGTTGAGATCGCAAGAAGGAAGTGAAAGATGAGTACTTTATGTAATAACAGTTTTCAATAGTGTTAACGACATTAAATGAAAAATAAATTGCATTAGTTTAATAATTTATAACCGTATAAAATAGTACCCTCTTACTAAATAATTAATTGTTGTCTTCAAGTATTTAAATTGTTTGTTCTTTATTTAATAAAAACAAAACATTCACATAGTTTACAAAATTAGAGATTAAAGGTAAATTAATAAAATAATATATATTGTGGAAAAGTTATGGAATACTTTCTTTTAATTTTCCGTTGTTTCACAGTACTAATGTTGGCATGTTATAATTCATAAATTCATTATCTGTATTCGGAAACTTGATTTTAAAAACAATTACAACATAATTAATTTTCTTGCAGCAACAGTCAATCCACTTATAAATTTATTTCCATTCAATTGAACTCTGTGGCAAAAGATTTATTTTGACTTAAAGTAAAGGCTACAAATGTGTAAGAATCAAAATTAAAAGCAAAGAGAGTTAAAAACTAATTTTTGAGTTATAAATCATCCGATTAAGATTAGAATGTCAGAGGAACCCATTAATTGTGTTAATTTACAATTCACTTACCGTATAGTGAAGTTTATACTGTTCACGTATTCAAGTTGTAATAGAACAAGAATTTGATGGGAAAAATTGAAGAAATAAAAATTACATTTATTAATACTTTAAAAGACAATAACAAATAGCTTACAAAGTTATCAATTATTTTAAGCATATTTTAGCTATTGATAATATTATTTGTAAACAAGTAAGTTTTTATAGTCTAAAATCAATTAGACAAGCAAGGATTATTTGCTTTAGAAAATGTACTTAGTTATTTATTCAAGATTAAAAAAAAAGAATTTTTTAAAGTTTTCAACCCTATCCACATACTTTTTTAAAATTAATTTCATGAATTAACTAATGAGCTAATTGTTTAAGTACAGTTACTAAAACAGTATAACAAACACACATAACACAATTCTCACAAAAAATACGCCTGAAGAGGACGACCTTGTCGTTGAAACGCGTCTGATACTTAGGCGTATTTTTTTGTGAGAATTGTGGTCTGTGTGTTTGTTATACTGTATAATTTTTCTCATAAGTCAAGCTCAACATTTAATACAGTTACTAAAAGTTGTTATAAAAAATAGTTTCCCATAGAATCAGCTTATCACGATTATCGGCAACATGTTGAATTTTGAATCGGTAATTATATAGCAGAGTAGCCTCACTTCAAAATCCATTTTTATGGGTTTTATTCGTCAAATAAATGTTGGAAAAATATTTTATTATCGAAAAAAAGTGTCGGAAAGATGATTACGTAATATAATACATCAGGGTATTAGGCCTATAAATTAGTTCACCTCTGGGTCTTAGGAGGTTAAGGTGGCGCCGTATTTTCCTTGTTTTGTTTTTTTATCCTCTACTACATACCTTACTTCATAAAAATAAATAATGTTTTCTTTGCTGTAAATATGTAGGGCTGTATTATTATATGTCACGAAAGGTTTGGCCAGGTTGCTATATATATATAAAACCACCTGGCCAAACCTTCCGTACGTTTATTGAAGTGAACGTCATGAGTATGAAAGATAACACAGAGTTAATTTTTTCACAAAAAAACAACTTGTGTAATTATATTATGTAATCATCTTTCCGACACTTTTTTTCGATAATAAAATATTTTTCCAACATTTATTTGACGAATAAAACCCATAAAAATTGATTTTGAAGTGAGGCTGCTCTGCTATATAATTACCTTTGAATCAACATTAATTTTTATAGAGATCTCTTGTTCTACCGGCTGACTTACTTCATACTTGAATTATAGCTGTCTTTCAAACTAGCAGAGTTTACAAGTGTTGTTCTAATTAAGTCAAGAGCTTTTGTGTTTGTACAAACTGGCGTTCTACTTTTCAAGATTTATTCATCAGAAAACTGGTGGAATACATAGAAATAATGCACACAGGTGATCAAGATGCTCTTTTGAAACTGCCTATTCAACTGTTCGTATGTTTAGAATTGAAAACAGGCAAATTTCTTCATTTCATCGTATGATAATTTTAAGACATAACACAAAAATGTAAATAGAATTATCAAAAATATTTTATTGTTACTGTATTCATAGCTTACGAGATATTTTAATCAATTATTCATACAAAGATAATAATATAAACATTACCTTCATGGATACTCTTCATAATATGTATGGTAAAACACAGGATATAGTAATTGTTGACTTATATTACATATTGTTAAAAGAGAATTTATCAATCAGTCATGTTTTACGACAGGAATATTAGAAAAAGCAATAATAAAATAGCGGGAAACAATTGCTTTCGTAACTTGTCCCAATAATTCGACTTTGTAATTAATCATTCGTGACTTGTTTACACCAACAAATATTTAACTAAAAAATAGTCAAAACTGTAGGGATTTTTAAAACTCTTGAAGTTATGATCTTCACATTAAAATTTTTGTTTGATATATATTTTCCCCCAAATCTAACTTAAATAATAAATTCTAACAACAACAAAATAATAGCCTTGAAAAACAATTTTTATTTTAAATTCCCACTGTTTTTAATAATATTTTACAAAGTAAAATAAAGATTAATCAGTTTGCTTATGTTTTGAACTTTATAGTCCTGAACGTATGAAATAATACTTGTATTTAAAACAATGAATCATTCAACAAAGATATTAAAGAATACAGATGCGCATTACGTGCATACATTATTAATATAGCAACAGTATCTCTTACACAAAACATACACTAAAATTAATACAGTATTTTATTTTTAAATAAAAATGAAAAAGAACATAAACTTCTATAGTTGAAAAATTTGTTGACTGATTATTTTTACAGATTTAAGTGGCCTACATTCAATACAAAATATACCATATTTTTAAACAGTTTGTGAAGTTTTCAACTTCATCTTTATTTAATTATATTAATGTGAACTTATACACTAACACGTAAATGGCTACATTTTATACGAATTTAAATATTTACAGGTAATTTATACTTTGTCGCTAAACATCCATTAGGAGAAATTTATCGAAAGAAATTACGTATTTTTATTATGCAGAAAATAATCTGTCAAAATATTTACGATATTTATGAAAAATCTACAGCGTATTTAAATAAAATATAAGGTTTTAATTATATTATCACTTTATTTACAATGATATTCAGGTAAAGTTTGACTGTAATCACATGAACATGATTGCAATTCATAGCTGACTTTTCTTCCACCATGAATATTCATTCTTAAAATTTATCTTATTTTCTTTTATGATCATAAAAAATCTGATAAAAATTTGCTTTCAGTGAATAAGAAAGGTCATGGTAATATAACTTTTCGTTATTAGTCATTGTTCGTGTATAATCAAATCATTGAGTTTATGACTACAGAAAAATATTATCATTAACGTACAAATATTTAGTACTTTGAAAGTTAGTAATTGTATTTGTTAAATAAATCTGTTATAAATAATAATTCATAGGACTATTTTACAACAATCTTGTATCAATATAGTCCAGTTTTGCAACTAACATATGAAATATAAATTTTACTGTAATAAATGACATTTTCCACGCTAATAAATCGTGTACAAAATGTGGAGAAATAAATAAGATACGGTAATATTTTTCATATTATATATTTTTCTTTTTTACATTTAACGGAAATATCAGCATCCCAAGCCTTCATACTACACAGTTTCAAAGAAAATATCAAATAAATTATCTCCAATAACATATTGAACCAGTAATTTCATATGTTATGATAACGGTTGACACAGGATAACTTGGAATGGTTAATATCTAATACTTACAATTTTCTGTAGTTGTTTTTGTAATACTGTATTAACATCAATTACAATATTTTTTGGATAAAATATTAGTTTATATATTATAAATTTATAATATCCTTAATATTTTAAAATGAAAATTGATCTTAAGTAAATGTTACATACGGCTATTTTAAGTATAAAATATATTTGTAGTTTAGAATTATGAACTTTATTTGTCAAATGTTTGTATGTAATTAATGCAAATATGATGCTGGCGTAACAAATAAACATTAATATCAACAATGAAAACAAATACGACCAATCCACATATTGGTTAATATTGAAGTGATCAATAAAGCGTTGACATCAATTATTATGGATGACCTCAGGGTGAAGTTGTAGTGTACAGAACTCTAGTCATGTGAATTTGTCGCTACATTCAATCCTAAAAGGGACTTTTAACGCTGTGTTTTCTTTGGTTAAGTCCTTATCACTGACTAAAATGTTGTTGTATATATATCTCACATCAATAAATCGAAACACTTATAATAAAAAGTTTTCAAAAACTTCTTTATTTTTAATGACAAAAATAAGTAACACAATTAGCAAGTTCATCTATACGCCATTCCTTAAGTACATAATCTGTGGTACAATATTTTTAATATGAAAAGTTATTACGCCAAATTTGCCTGCATTGCTAGGAATTAGACCTAATAGTTTCTTTATTATATAAAACAAACAAAAAGCAAAGCTGTTGTAAGGATTTACCTTCAAATTATGCATGTACTTTAAAAAAAGTAAATTTACAATAAATACAAACCATGCGATTCTCAAAGCACAAATATATATCAAACTAGATGTCTAAATGTAATATTTAAAAAAATATATGTTGTTATTTTACAGTTTGTTTTTATTCAATAATGACGAGATGTTTTGGTCATCAACATTCACATTTCATCAAAATTTGAATGTTATCTTTATGACCTATTTTCAGATATACCACATTCAAAACTAACACCAATAACTGTCGAAGAAGCAAATTTGAGATTATTAAAAACGGGACTTTTATTTGATTATTGTTTCATTTGTTCTTGTTTTAATTGAAACACAGTGATAAAAAATCTACCAAACTGACAGTAAATAAAAGAGAAGTGAATGTTACTCAAGCGTTTATATTTGGATACTAAAATACATAACTTGTAAATTCCTATTCAGCCTTTTTACTTAAATAAACAATTATTTTAGACTAATATTGGTATTTTATTTACGATTTTCAATTAAACCGTTAATGCTGTGATTGTAAAAAATGCAATTCATTGTCCTATGGCAAATCAATATACAGCTGTCGTTCTTCTTCCATTTGTTTCCGTTGAGCTGTAAAAAGATTTATATAGGTCTAAGTCTAGTAGTAAGCTTTATAAATGATGCTTTCTATCCGAAACAAATCGAAGATTCTGTTTTCGATTTACAGTAACAGGGGACCAACTTAACTCAATAACGAGTCAAAATTACCTTATTACTATCGTTATTCACTAAAGATATGAAGAAAGATTTACATTTCTATTCGTTCAAGATGAAGTAGTTATGAAAAACAATGAACACCTTTCATTTGAACAAATTAAAAAAAAAATAGAAGAAAAACTAATAAAAAAATTTAACAATTCCCATGTATGTAAATTGTCATAATATACGTGTCAAACATTTAGTTGTCGTTTGTACTGACAAATAAATATCATTTTGATTAAACGAATTGTAAGGAAAATCATAGCATTAATAAATCGGTTTAACCGATTTGTTGATAATATTTGACACGTTGAAGAATCAATAATATGAAACAAATGTTTGCTCATTAATATTGCAAATACGAAGCTTGTATAACAAATTAATAAACTATTATAGAAATAAATTTCAATAAATATACGAACAACCAATCAACAAATTGTTAGGTAGAAACGATCAATAAAGCGCTTGGTAATTGTTGGAGGTCTATTAATTTTGTTTGAACAACCCAACAAATAATGTCTATAAGCCAAAATTCTAACCAGATCAAGATTATCGTATTCATTCATAATATCTTTTTTAAGCTTAACATTTTATTTGTCAGACCATTTTTATTTATGATTACAAAATTATAATTCTATATTTAAAAAAAAAATTAGTTTTCATACTCACAAAGTACTAAGAAACATATAATGTGCATTATAAGGGGAGAAGTAAATATACAGCATTAAGCTTGAGCCATAAAATTTTAAAAAAAGAAAAGACCATCTAAATCGGAAAACAAGAACCTTAGATGGTATTGATCAAATTTATTTTAGATCTAAATTTTTAATGGTTGCAATTTTGGTGTTCTATGTAGACTTTCAAGTTGCTCACGAAATGTTGTATTTTATACAGAACAACCAACTCTAGAACAGATATTAAAAAAAAATGTTGAATTATGATTTGCCACGTGCATTATTAAAATTAATATGGATGTAGTTTAATTATACCAGATTTAAAACATTATTTAGCATCGTAAAATTTCGCGTATTGTAAAATGTCGTTTGAAAGTTCGTTAGAACCGTTTTGACATTGAATGGTCTCAAGGGAAATTACAGCGTTCGGTTGGTAACAATGTCTTATGTGTGTGATGGACTTGATAATAAAACATAAAGTAATATTAACCTATGTTTAAGATCGATAACTAGAAATATTATTAATATTATATAATAATTTAGAACCAATTTTATACATTGCAAATTGTCATAGCTTTATTGTTAGAATTATGTATCTACATGTCCATACCTTGTAATTGACTAAAACAAACTTTAACTGTAACACACTGAAATTATGTAACATTTGTTTACCATTTACAATAAAGCCTTTAATTTATACACAAATGTTTCATTTGTTTACTTTAACTCACTAGTTGTTTCTTTTGTGTTTGTATATCAAATAAAGGATGGACTGTATAATAAACTGTACTGAAAATATGATTATAGAATATTGAATTTATAAACATTATTAAAAATGGTCTCATAATATATACATGATTGCTTTTTTTCTAACAAAAGCAGGTTCTAGGTCCATTCCATTCAGAATAAAAAAAATCATAGCGCTAAGGAAGATTTTGAAACTTTTCTCCAAATAGGAAACTCCTAAGCATTCCCAAACTTAAGTGACAGGCGTTGTGAGATCTGCTGATTAGGAAGGGTATGAAATTATGATCCACGAGAAATGAGACGGTCGCTAAAATTCGTTTGGAGTAAATGAAGCTTCACTTGTCCCATGTGAGATAGCAACATCCTGCTGGAACTCCTAGGAACCAATGTTTCTTGCACAGAAGAATCTCTTAAATTCTGTTATAAAAAGTTCGATAACCCTCTCTCTATACCTAACCTGATCAACAGCGATAGATATGATTTCCATCCTTATACCCACAAAAATAAGGTCGGAATATGCTACTTGAGGAGACTCAACATACGTTTTAAAACTCACTCTATTGTGGATTCTTTACAACTTTATCTGGTCGCTCTCAATCCAAGAAAACGGATTGTCTTCAGCTTTATGAGTCTGTTGAGATGAACGTGACCTTCGTTAGAAAACCACACATTGCAAAACAAACTCAGGGACTTCATATAACATTACCAACTTTGAAGCACAATACACGACTCTTGTCTTGTCTACATTATACAAACTTTTACCAGTTTATACGAAAATCGCCAATATTCTTAAATAAATTCTTGTATATATTCAACTGACGTTCAGATTAAGATATGCTCTGAGTAGACTTTTCTGGGGAGATTTTAACACTCGAAGAAGCTAACCTTGAGATTCTAATTTGTGTTCACGGTGACTGGACGATGAGTTGAGATAAAACATTGCCCGTTTGACAGAATTTTTCAACGAAAGCAATCATTACTGTATCAATAGGTGATGGTTTTTGAATGCGATCTTGAAATTCATTAGTAATGTGTAGTAAACTTGGACCATTGTAACGCTCTAAACAAAAAATAATACTCTTGAATAGAAACTTTCTCTTCAGTTGTAAGAATCATTGATATAAAAATTGTAAAATTATTGAAATAGAGATATATCTATCAATATATCTAGTAAACTAACGTCGAACTAGAATGTAAATATAACCTACTTTTCAGCGGCAACCGTTAACAATGTAATCAGTTAATATAATCACAGAAAGATTGAGTAGTTCCTGTGTTTTTTGATTTGTCCCATAGCGAATCTGAAATAAATCATCCAAAACTTTCCATGTTATATTGTGCGGTAAATAAATGTGTTTCACTTGTTTGTAAGTTCAAAAATATCTAACATATAGTTATATGAGACCAATTATTAGAATGTTTACAAAATTGTTTTTCAAGGAATTAATCCATTTTTTACAAATCAAAATATTTAAGAAACATGTGAAAGATTTCCTGGGAGTAAGGTAAGATTTATTCACGTAATGATCGTTTATCAGATAATGTGTTTTATTTTAAACTACACTTAAAGAAAAAATTCCTGCTATGTTTCTATTATAAAAGATTAGTTGTCTGCTGGAAACTATAGTATTAATAAACTATCCTTAAAACAAACAAATGCACCTTCCCGTTTTACTATGTAAATATGCTACTATAGAAAATACCTTTAGAAATAACTTTGGATTAACTACAACCAAATTACTAGTTACACTCAAATTATTTAAAAACCTCTGAAATGTTCGTAAATTAAAAAATTCCAGACTTATTTGTAGAAAAATTGCCATAATTGTTATTTTAAAGGAGACATTATTGTTGTTTTAATAATGGGATTAAGCACTATTAATTTAATATCTTAAAGGTATTTAAAATTACACATTCACATAAATTTAATGGCTGCATTAAAAATATGTAATTGCCTTTTAGCTCTTATCAAATATCTCCTGATGCTGGGATCTCTCCATTGTTGTTAATTGGAATTACATATACACCCAACATTTAACCATAACACATTCCTCTCAGTTTATAGGTTAAGAGTACTAATAGCAATTTCTAGATGAGCCTATCTTTTATAATAACTATTTATATTTAAACATTTAATTAAATAATATGGTTATCAATGTACGTTTAATGTTTGTTATATTTGTGTAAATAAACAATTAATTTCATTTTTTTATAAACTGTCTCATTAACACGTATAAAAATATTTATTCCAACATGTTTTTCATATTCAATATTTTCTCTTTAAAGGTACTTTAAATAATACTTTCTCAGATGGTACTTGAATTGTTTATATACACTAAAATATATTTGTTGTACAATTAAACAATAAAGTTCTGCGTCGGTTTGATATGAAGACGGTGTTTGTCAAATTTAGATTAATCGGCTAATAAGGATAATTTTGGAACAATTTAAAACATTTTTTTTCTGATAGAAACATTTTTTACCCGAAATATTTGGGCACAAAGTACGAATTTTAATCCATGCTTTTTGGATTACTGATAGTTATGACATGGTGACTGACATGGATCACTGGTTGTAGGATATGTTTATGTTGTCGGACAAATAATAATAGAAAGGATTGTGGTTTCGTTTTATTTTTATAGAAAACGTTTCGTCCTTTTACTTGCCATATTTACATTTCTTGATTTAGAAGTAAAATATGTCTTACTTTTTTAAAATTTACTTCAAAAGAGATATTGAATCTATGCAAACATAATATTTGCCTCCCCCGTTGTTTTTATGTAAATTAATGCAAAACAGAATATAACTCAACCCTCGATTCATTACTTTCCTCTATTCCGTGCAGTTACATTTAAGTCTTGCTCTGCGGCTACCTCATACACATTAACATACTTCAACATCTCAAACACCCTTTGATGTCTTTCTTACTTTGTCCTTCTTCAATAATGTCCTTCACGAACATTATACTTTCTCAAGAAAATAGAGGTCGTGAAGCTTTGATTACAATTCAGTAATGTTGATAATTTAAAAGATAAAAATATTCATCTATAATATACTTTCATGCTTTCTAAGTACGTAATTAGTATTTTATATAAAATTAATATACGAATCTCATTAAATTTTTCTAAAGATATATAAAATGTTTATTTCCATTGTTTGATGGATTCATTTAATGTTAACACAGTTTCATTTTGGCCAAAATAATTAAGTAGATAGTAAAACAGTAGCTAAAAACAATATTTCAAAGCTGAACAGTTTAAATATGTTTGTAAAATTGTTGTCATAAAAAAGTTATCAACTAAATTGAATTTTAAAATATAAAATTATTGAAATAGAGATATATCTATCAATAAAAATCCAATAAGAATATATTATGAAATTACATAATAGGAAACCAGTAAAACGATATAGTACGTTAAATTTTTGTTTACTACCGAATAACAAGAATTTGGGTCTATTAAAATATTTAATAAATAACAAACAATAAAATATTTAGATCATTCAATTACAAAGTGATCAAGTAACAATTTGTAACAAACATGATACTACAGATTGGTAAACAGTCATGTTATGAAATGGGTAAATATTAAAATCGAAAAGTTAATGCATTTATGTATTACAAACATGAAATCTTAAAGTTATTGAATTATGTACAAAACGCGGTAAATATAAAGTATATTATTTGAAGACTTTAAACTTATATAACTGATGTTTGATGTTATATACTGTAAGTATCCAACATCAGTTATATACGTTTAAAGTATTCAAATAATATCTTTATATTTACAGTATATGTATAACATGTAAATTTCAAGGTATGAAGTCAAAGTTATGATAACACTTTATAGTTGTTATTTCAAGAGATGTAGAAAGCTTTTCAAAGATTACAAGGTCGTTCCTCCCTAAGGAATGGAAATAACTAAAGTAACATTACAAATGTTTTTACCCTAAATAACTTGGCAGAGAGCCAGCATAAAATTTCAATGAAACATAAATGTTGTCATATCAGTGAATATTGAATTTCAATTTTATTTTCTTAATAACAAAAATGTAGATAAAACAATTTAAATATTCAAAGTTTAACATTGGTTTAAATTTTATAATAAAATTGTTTAAATGTTTTATGTTTAATTTGTAGTGTTCACTAACTTTCGATGATAGGAATTAAATATTTGAAACAAAATGTAGTTTATTTACATATTACACACCGATAAGCCCGGGTGATTTGAAGCTTTTACAAGTGAATTTTAATTTTTTTTTCCAAATGAAAGTACAAAATTGAGTGTAATTTGTTTTATAATATATATATATATATATAATATATATATATATATATATATATATATATATATATAATGTTTTTTAAAATATATAGTACAAACTGAATTGTGTATTTTTGTAAACATTTTTAATTCTGAAAACCAATGAAAATAGTGTTTATTTATAATAGAGGGTGTTATTTTACGGTTTCTCTATTTAAGACATGTTACTTTCTACGCCTTGCTCTCTTAAAATAACAGTAAACATAAAAGGTCGATGTTTTAACAGTCGCTTTACTCGTAAATACTGAAAGCTAAGATTATTGCTGTTGTGGTTTCAGACAATAATAAATCCTCCTGATAGAATATTACCACCCATCAATACTTCGCCACCCATCGAACGTCTTTAAATTCAAAATTTTTAGAAATTTTCGGTATCGTAACAAATATTAATGTACAAATAAAAGACTTACACCTAGTGGTTTTGTATCTCTATTCAAAGTATTTTAGTGGATGGAGTTGCAATTGCACCAACTACCAAACCCTAGAAATATGGTATTATGGATATCAAGAATGCTGATATTCTGATTTGAATCATTAGTAGGCTATATAGGTAACAAAAATACTGAACATGATTAAATTTAAATAATGTCTCTCATTGCTACGAAGACTCTTCTGAAATATTTAATGTTACGTGATTGTATTACAAAATAATTATGTTGCTTTATTTTACATAAAGGAAAGCATCAAGTGTTTTAATAATGGTTAGTGAGATTTATTTCATAATATTTTTATACCAAAATAGATCGTATCTGACTTAAAGCTGTTTGTCTAACTTACTCAGAACTTTACTATTATCTTTAGTATAACCATATCTGATAATTACGTTCTCTGAAAATAAGCCTAAACAAATCTCAATTTATTATTACAAGTTATTCTGGAAAGCACGATCTCTTGGCTTTTGAATTTTTCTACTTTGTTTTAGTGTGGTTTTTGTGTTTTTCTATACTATACGTATCGCCTTATAAAAGAAGTAAGAAAATAATATAATATAATGTAAACATTGGTAGGAGCCGAGTTATCGACACTGAGTGGTTTTAAAAACACTGGATATTTTAAAGGTTATTTAACGATATGATCCTCTAGTTATGTGTATATTTAAAGAAAAACCAAATCCACTGCTCAAAAAATAGTAGATAATTAATAACAACAAAACTCTTGTGATAATTTGGGTATTTATACAAATAATAAATATGTATCACTTTCTTTGTCAGCGGTGTTTCATATTTTCTATGGGTATTTTAATAAAAGTTATCCATCATAAATACAATTTTTATAGAGTTAGTAGCCGTGTGGGGAGGGGCTCAAATATAAAATCGACACATTTTAATCGCCACTGAAAAGTTTTAAAACTCATGATATAGACATATCATTTGTTAAAAAATATGTATATCTTCCAGTTATTTATTTTTACCAAGTAAAATACTGGAATTTGAAGAAAAATATATGACCCAATAAATGTGAACTTTTTTGTTACAACTCAAATACTAGACGACGATTCAATGACTGAGTCACCATCTTTAGCAGCTACATGGGCACAAACCCAAATGACAGTGGATCTCAGTCGCAGTTCACTGTCAGTTGGGTTTGTGTGCATTTAGCAGCTGAGGATGGTGACTTATTCATTGAATCGTCGTCTAGTATTTGAGTTATTGAGTTTCGTTTTGTATTTGAGTTGCACAAATAAAGTAATTTTTTGTGGAAAATTGTGTTTCATTTATTAGTTTATTGAGGTTTCCACAAGCGTAGCTCACTAAAGTTCATCAATAACTTGAGATTAACGTAGTGTACGAAAAATGAATATATGTTGTAAGAAAATGAATATATGTTGTAACAACATGAATATATGTTGTAAGAAAATGAATATATGAACCCAGTAAAGTTTAAAATAGTAGTTAGAAGGTTAGAGCTTGTTCTAAAACTCACCAGGGACTAAAATTTTTCCAAAAAACTAAGGGGGGAAAGTTGCAGTTTTTTGAAAATGTAAGATTTTAAGTACAGATTAAACCTATAATAAAAGAAATACATATGAACCCTTCATACTGAACTTCAACAAGCACTTGTATTTACAATAAAGTTATAAAGAATATAAGTATACTTTGACAGAAGAAACAAGACTCATGACGAGAATGTAAACGCAACGAAACTCAATGCAATCTACAGCAGGAGGAATAGAACTTGGAGTATGAAGTCACCATACATCAAATAATACATAAAGTACTCATGAAATGGGATTAGGATGAAAGAAGTTGAATTAATTGTGTTATTAAATTGCGACAAACTGTTGTAAATACTGTGTTAATCCATCATGGAACACTGTTGTGTTATATTACGAAGAATCTATTTCATTTAAACTTCAATTTACTTTATCTATAAAACTCAAAAAGTCTCAATTTTAATAAGAAATTATGTGTATGATTCCTATAAATTAACATTAGAGCAACTTAAAAACACTTTATTCTAAGTAAAACTCATTTCAATTTAATCGGTAAAGTAGTTTTAAAGATAGGCGAGACGGAATAAATATATACTTATTTATCATTGGTATAAAGATAAATTGACCCCCTTTCACTTTATAAATTGTTTAAAAAAATGTATATGGGCCTTGCAAAATATGAGTGAACCAATTAGTGCAAAGCCTAATGATGCACATTATATTAATGCCTTTAAAATGTGTCATTGAATAAACAATTAAAAAAACGTAAGAAGGATCGCACAGTTGGCGATTAAATACAATGATTAGCAAAGTCCTATAAAGTAAAGACGTAAAGACATAAATAACTTCATTGTCTGAATTAACCAATGGAAGAGTTTGTAATAGAATACATCTACTAGAAATCTCACGAATAGTAGATTTAAAACAGATTTAAGACCTTGCAATATAATTTCTTTACACATCTATTTTTCATAATTTTAATTTCTTATATTTTATTAATTTACTTACATTTGAAGTCAATAATCTTGAAAATATTAATCAAAACATTCTTTTCCTTAGTCTGTATTTTACGATTTCAAAGTAATGGTAGTTAAATTTATAATAAAGGGAATATGTACATGATTCTGTTACATATTACGGTACAATAACCGGGTAAACTGGTAAAATAATTTAAAACGCCTCTTAAATTTTACATTTTAAATGTAAAACAACCATACAAAAAATAAGATTTATGAAAGTTAAAATCGTAAAAAAACATTTCGTTAAAATTAAAGTAAAAAGTAAAATTATTATTACTAAAGTTATTATAAGATTTAAAGAAACACCTAATTTTTGAAATATTGTCACTTTTCACAAATAGAATATTTTACTATAATTTTTTTAATAAGTAACATAACGAACATGTAGGTCTGTGTAGGTCCTGATGTAAAAAGGAAATAAATATTTACAAACAAAATTCCTAACATTTAAATTTATAACTTTTGAAATTTCATGTTTGCGTTTGGAAATCTCAAAGCTGGGAGTTAATTACCCCCGAGAGTGTTTACTTTATTAAGTGTGGATCTATCGACCTCATAGAATCTTAATTGCATGTATCTTGATTGGTAAAAGTAAATTCGACAGCTGGCTGAGTTAACAGGAATGTACTTTATGAATATAACTTATTCAAGGTAAGCGTTTAAATATTTTGCGATCAGTACTATAATAAAATCAATATTTCAGCAACGAAACAGAAATATATTTTTTTATCGAAAAAATAACGTTAACCACAAAAGTTGGGCATGTGGCTGATATGCCAACTTGTAACGTGCAAATTTCTCATATTTTCCCAGTTGTTTATTCGTTCATTTGCCGACTTCGTCCTTAGTATTAATAACTAAGGTACAATATTATTTAATAGGCTATTCTCTCCGTAGAATTAAAGTAACTAAGAGGTCCTCAATTTAAACTGGAGTTAAAGATGATTTTTTACTAAGATATGAGAACTCTGTGAGTAAATAAATATTAACAGTTTTTTCTATTTATATGTAATTGATTTTAACTGACTATCTTTTTAAGTTTATTTGCTATGTGTGTTAATTTTACAAATAGTAATTATTATAATTTAGTAACGGTTATGTTTGACGTTTGTTATTCAACTAATTTGTCACAACAAATAAATAAACTTTAACAAATAAATAAAATCGACTAATCATAAAAAATAAAGGACCTAAATTAAAATTTATTACAGATAAAAAACCTCTTTCTTTGTAAAAATGTAAGTGAAATTCTATTACGAATCCGGATGATTACTTCGTTACTATTCTGTCAAGAAAATCACGGTGAGATTTACATGTTTAATTTTAAAGTTAATTAATTTTAAAGAGATATATTGAAATAGACAAATGTATTCAATGGCTGCATTTTACGAATAATAATAAAATATTGTTAACTTATTTTATGATATTCAAGAAAACGCTAAACGGAATACTTATAATGTTGAAAATAAATATGATTGTGATACTTAACACACTCAGGTAAATCTACAGCGTGCTTAAAACATATATTTTTAAGGTAAAAAATACTTTTTTTTTTTAGAAAACTACCAAGATATTTTTTAAACAATACGTTGCAAGATTTATTTTATTAAAGTTACAGGACATGCAGTTTGTAAAAGACTTTACTTTCTTCTGTTGAACAGGACATTTATTTCTACCCTAATCTATTTAATTTTAAAACATTAAATAACTGAATTAATGGTCTGTGCAATGAATTGACGACCTTACTCAGGGTAGGTAGGATTGTTAATGATTCTTTGAAACTAAATTTATTTAATCTTTTCATTTCATTTAACAATAATACTGTACTACTAGTTTTATAATACCTAACATTAAATAAATGTCCAAAACTAATTAAAGACTAAAGTCAGATAGTAATGAGTATAATCTGCTTTTTCAGCGAAGTATAATTTAGTATAGCTTTCAATTATCTGTATCGTAACAACTAAAACAATGCCTTAACAATATAATTGAAGGTGTTTGAGCTCAAATATTTAGCACTTTTGAAGTTTCTAGCTAAGGATTCATGTAAGCGCATATAAATATATTAATGTATGGAAATATTTTAAATTATTTGTAAATAGAGACGGGAATTGCTACTGACATAATTAAAATTTGCATATACTATTTAAATGGTTTTCAATACAGAAATTTAGAGAAATTGCACAGTATTATTAAATAAATATGCTTAACCGAAGGAAAAGTATTACAATGTTAAGCAATCATCTATATTTCAAATGTTTGCACATTAAGAATGCAGATATGAAGTCATTTATCATAGGTCTACAAAGAGATGTAGTAATTTACCTTCAAGTAGGAAGTTAATCTGTTACTATAATAAAACCAAAATCTACTAATCATCAAAATATTCCTTATAATTTTTACTTTATTCATATTTGAAGGAGATTCCAAAGTTGTGCTTCGGTCGGCTCATTTACGATCTTAGCAAGTTTGTTTATTAGTCATAATATGGAAGACTATAAACTTTTATTTTCAATCTACGGTCTGCACTACGTACCCAAACGTGATGTACTTTTACTGACAGTTTACTGGTTTCAGCCATTAACCTTAACTTTACAACACAAATAACCGGAATCGCATAGGCCGATATTTTATATTTACGAGCTTGGTTCATGAAGCTTTTCGTGTTTTGATATTTTTTGAGTCAGAATTTCAGAAGTTATACTATACAGTATATAAGAAGTTTGATTTTTGTCAATATTCATTAAAAATATTTAAAGCACAAAGTGATAAAATCTGATATTTACGAAACAGTACATTTTGTATTATAAACCTAATTTAGAACAAAAATGTAGGACTGTTATTTGTTTGGCTGTAAAAGCATCGTTATATTGATTAATTACATTTTAATTTGTCTATTTTATTTTATAAATTCAAAAAAAAAAATTAAATATGAAATTACCACCTAAAGTATCAAAAATGTATGTATAATATATATATATATATATATATATATATGTATATCAATGAGAAGCTGTTAATTTATATATATATATATATATATATATATATATATATATATATATATATATATATAGCAGAAGCTAATGTTTAAATAATATTAAACTGATTGTATAAAATACTTAATTTATTTTATTATGTAATAAAGGAGAGTTTCCTTACATAGAAGAATCTTTGGTTTAAGTAGATTAGCTTTTGTCACTAGATACTCTTTGTATCATGTGTTTTCCTTTAACAACCTTAACTAAACAATTTTGACATTTTACACTTGCATAATACAACTTCAAGAAAAGAGTATTAAGTTAAACGAGTATAGAAACTAATTCCTAGTTTAAATTCAAATTTTCTAATGAATGCATTCAATTTATTATAGTCTTGTTTTTCAGAAGTTAAGAAATAATAATAAGAAACAAACGACAATAAAAATAATTTAGTCTTCAATTTTAGGTAAATTATTTCTTGGATTACAGAAAAGAACATACAGTTTATTCCTGGTGACGTAATTCAGTAACAGGTTTTGATAAAGTATTTACAACTATATAGCTTTCAAATGAATGAATAATTAATTTAGATTTGTTAATTATTTATTAATAATAACGATTATGAATAAAAACATTACTCTTTCGACCTAGTTTAGTAAAATATATCAAAATTTATTATTCTGTAACAAATCAATCAACTTCTACAGTTTTTCATTAGTTTGTAACCTTACTACTTTGGAGAGATTATTTAGTCTAAGTAGTTATGTTTGTATTCAATTTACAATTTCATTTATTAAATATATTAATACGAAAAGTTTCTATAAGAAACTGTTTTACTTAGATTCAGATTATCAAAACTAAATATGTTGGATTCGCAACCAAAATAATTTAAGGTGGGGAGATATTTTTTTGTTCCACTAAATCACTCATTATTATTATATTTTCATCGGTTAACCAACTTTATACTTTATAGTAGTCTACCTAACAGCGTTTAATTATATCAGTCTACCTAACAGCGTTTAATTATAGCAGTCCAACAGCGATTAATTATAGCAGTCTACCTAACAGCGTTTAATTATAGCAGTGTACCTAACAGCGTTTAATTATAGCAGTCTACCTAACAGAGTTTAATTATAGCAGTCTAACAGCGTTTAATTATATCAGTCTAACAGCGTTTAATTATAGCAGTCTACGTAACAGCGTTTAATTATAGCAGTCTACCTAACAGCATTTACAAGTGTTGTTGTATTTAAGGCAATAGGTTTCCGTGTTTGTTCAAAGTTAATTAAAATTTTCAAGAAATACACCCTAGAATAACATTGTAGAGTAAAAGAGTATTCGAATAGTTATTTATTAGATATATAGTTGTATATGTATAACTTTATGTATTCGCGATATTAATTGACAGGAATAAATTAGGCGTAGACTGTGATAAGTTGGCATGAAACCATAACTGTCGCCATTTGTCTCTATAGAGACATTGTGATTTATCACTCTTCACTTGTTCGTCTTGGAAAATATATTCACTAAATTCGGATAAAAAGAGCAAGATTCATTTTAGTATACTTAAAGTGACAAGCTTCACACTTCAACATTTTAAAATTTATATATTTAAAATTAATATTAACGTAAACTATATGTAAATTACCAACAACAAAGCAATTACTGTTTAAAACAATATTTTTAACTATCCTTCCAGACTTTTTAAAAATATAAAATAAATATTAATTCTTTTATTTATATACTAGTTATATTTATGGTTGTGAATTTGTTTCAAACATCTTGATGTAGAAAATATAATAATAATATATCGGTAGAAAACAATTATTTTCCAAACAAGATCGTTGTTGAACTGTTTGCACATACATTCAGTAATAGAATCAGAATATCTATTACATATGAACAAATTAATTGTACAGTTACATCTTTTTAAAATTATGAAACATGTCAGTAGATCAGACGGTAGTTTTCAAAGTTATTGATTTTGGTTTTACGGTTGAAGTACATTTAGTAGACAAACTACTTCTTAAAAACACTTTGTAAGATTTTATCATTACTTATTTGATTACAAAAAGAGTGATATTATATTCAAAATGATGAATTACTCCATTATAATTCTGAGAAGTAAATCACATGAATATTTACATGTTAGGCTTATTATTTGTTGAGCTATATTGATGTAAACATAAATATTGCATGTCACAGTTAAATTTTGCACTTATTTCACAATGGGTAGAAAAAATAATTTAGCTAAATTTATGAAATATTCATTACATATTAAATAATTAGTCACAAAATATGTGTGACATTTAAAACACTTTTTGAAATCTACGTCTATTAAAAACGTTGGACAACAAAAAGTTTCATATATTATCAGTGTCTTTGCTATATCTAAACGTCGCAGGATTTATTTTAATCCTTGTTACAGGATTACAACAGACTTTAATCTTTTCCTTTGAAATAGGCATTTATTTCTACTCTAGTTTATTTATTTTCAAAATATAAATAACTTATATTATGGCCCTTGTAATGATATGAGTGGCTTTCTCATGGTTTATAGTATTGTTAAAGGATATTTTAAACTATGTTTATTTAAATTTTTACCTTCTCAGAGTTAAAAAAAACTTACAATTACAATTAGTTTTATGAACATCCAATTAATTATTTGTCCAACTCTATCTACAGCCTGAAGTCTGATAGGAAATAAAGAACACAGCGAATTTATTTAAATGCGTATGAAACATTTTTAGTTAAGAATTAAAAACCACAAACGTATAGTTTCCGTTATATGTTATCGTTCATATGCAAAATGTCACTCTTTATTGTAACTGAAGGTGATAATATACATTTGCATTTAAATATTTAGTAATTTTGAGAAATCTAAGAAAACTAGTTTAATTAGGCTCATGTAAATATTACTGGATATAATTACCTTCATTTAATTAAAGATTCTCTCAGTATAACCTAACATACTTATTTAAAAGTTAAAAAAAAGGAATAACACGCTTTTCCACTACAATACATCATAAAACTTTATTCTGATATATAATTTCCATTATAACATATCGCAGCAATGCAACTCAACAACGTGCATTAAAACATTTTAGTAAAAACATAATATTTCCAATATCGTATTTACACTGTGCTGAGGTAATTTAGTGAAATCCGTGATTTAACATATTCAGAAGTATACATCAACAATTTTGAAAAATTGCCAAATACGATTTTGTAATTCATGAATGTTGAGATCTACTTATAGTCAATGAAATGTTCTCAATTTTATTGAAATTCTAAGTTTATTTAACTTTAAATAAAATAAATTTGTCATTGGATTAATACTTCACACTCAAATTTGGACAGACATCAACTACTATTGTTTTAAATGGATGATTTTTAAGAGATTATGTCATTTATTAATATGTTTAACTGATGTATTGGTTGAAGATAAATATTGGAAATTTTGCAGATTACTATATTTTCCAAATTTTTGCGCATTATTAATGTAATTAAAAATACAAATCTTTTCTAATAAAGTAGCCTATATCTACCTAAAGATGAAATAATTAAATTCAAGAGGGAAAATAAAAAGGAACAATAAAAAATTACTAAACATTGAAGTGATTAATGGGTAATAACAATGGGTAACAACATGCTAATATCCTGACAAGATAGTATTTTCTGTTCTGTATTCGTTCAATTCTCTCCTGAAGCTTGATACCTAAAGAACAATAAGTTGAACAAAGTAAACGATTAAAGGTTAAAGTATATCATCTATAATTATCTAAACACTGTTCGATAACAATTAATTGAAGGTTACTCAGAGGTTATAGTCCTAAACATGTGAGGCACGGGGTAATGTCCCTTGTTGTCATATGTAAGTCTCTAGAAACTGTAGCAAAATCTACTTGTTGTCATCTCTCCAAAAAATACCGATTAGTGAATTATCACGAATAAAATCGACCATGAACCTGTTATAAAACATAATAACTCAAAATCAGCTCTACGGATTACCTTATAATTTTAATGAAATGTTAAAATATTGTTCCAAACCCATGAATGAAATCGGAAATTTACCTTTCGGGACAAATTACCAAAACTTAGAAATGACCTTTAACCGCCGTCATTATAAGTTCGATTTTAATCAAATACGATTTACTCCGTGTAAGAGATTATATCACAAGCGAAGGAAGTTTAGGTCTTTTTAAATATTATAAATATTTTGTCAAAGACTGTGTGCATTTTCATTTTTTGTTTGAAAATTACCGAACTGACATTCTAGTGAAGAATAGTTTTATGGTAAGAAAGTTTGTGAAATGTTTTTGGGCCATTAAAATAGATGAAAATATCTGTTTTTAATAATCTCTTAATCTGACCACTTCAACAATGAAGTCATGTTACAAACTTAAAAATTCCCGTATCCATAGATATTGTTCAATATTAAAAAGCCTATAAAACCTTAAACTTTGGATCAACTTAAATTTGCTCCTGTTGTGTCTAAATTAAATTATTATAATATGTAATTGTAATTAAATCTAATGTGTATGTATATTACTCTGCAATCAATAATTATTGCGGTTATACTTGTAAATTAAATAAACGAATTGGCATCGTACTAAAATGATTGATAGTCTATAACAACAAATAAACGAATTGGCATCCTACTAAAATGATTGATAGTCTATAACAGCAAATAAACGAATTGGCGTCCTACTAAAATGATTGATAGTTTATAACAGCAAATAAACGAATTGGCATCCTACTAAAATGATTGATAGTCTATAACAGTAAATAAACGAATTGGCGTCCTACTAAAATGATTGATAGTCTATTACAGCAAATAAACGAATTGGCGTCCTACTAAAAGGATTGATAGTCTATAACAGCAAATAAACGAATTGGCATCCTACTAAAATGATTGATAGTCTATAACAGCAAATAAACTAATTGGCATCGTACTAAAATGATTGATAGTCTATAACAGCAAATAAACGAATTGGCATCCTACTAAAATGATTGATAGTCTATAACAGCAAATAAACGAATTGGCATCCTACTAAAATGATTGATAGTCTATAACAGCAAATAAACGAATTGGCATCCTACTAAAATGATTGATAGTCTATAACAGCAAATAAACGAATTGGCATCGTACTAAAATGATTGATAGTCTATAACAGCAAATAAACGAATTGGCATCCTACTAAAATGATTGATAGTCTATAACAGCAAATAAACGAATTGGCATCCTACTAAAATGATTGATAGTCTATAACAGCAAATAAACGAATTGGCGTCCTACTAAAATGATTGATAGTCTATAACAGCAAATAAACGAATTGGCATCGTACTAAAAATTACTGATACTCTAACAGCAAATAAACGAATTGGCATCGTACTAAAATGATTGATAGTCTATAACAGCAAATAAACGAAGTGGCATCCTACTAAAATGATTGATAGTCTATAACAGCAAATAAACGAATTGGCATCGTACTAAAAATTACTGATACTCTAACAGCAAATAAACGAATTGGCATCGTACTAAAATGATTGATAGTCTATAACAGCAAATAAACGAATTGGCATCCTACTAAAATGATTGATAGTCTATAACAGCAAATAAACGAATTGGCGTCGTACTAAAATGATTGATAGTCTATAACAGCAAATAAACGAATTGGCATCGTACTAAACATTAATGATACTCTAACAGCAAATAAACGAATTGGCATCGTACTAAAATGATTGATAGTCTATAACAGCAAATAATCGAATTGGCATCGTACTAAAATGATTGATAGTCTCTAACAGCAAATAAACGAATTGGCATCGTACTAAAATGATTGATAGTCTATAACAGCAAATAATCGAATTGGCATCGTACTAAAATGATTGATAGTCTCTAACAGCAAATAAACGAATTGGCATCGTACTAAAATGATTGATAGTCTATAACAGCAAATAAACTAATTGGTATCGTACTAAAAATGATTGATAGTCTATAACAGCAAATAAACGAATTGGCATCGTACTAAAATGATTGATAGTCTATAACAGCAAATAAACGAATTGGCATCGTACTAAAATGATTGATAGTCTCTAACAGCAAATAAAAGAATTGGCATCGTACTAATATGATTGATAGTCTATAACAGCAAATAAACTAATTGGTATCGTACTAAAATGACTGATAGTCTATAACAGCAAATAAACGAATTGGCATTCTACTAAAATGATTGATAGTCTATAACAGCAAATAAACGAATTGGCATCGTACTAAAAATTACTGATACTCTAACAGCAAATAAACGAATTGGCATCGTACTAAAATGATTGATAGTCTATAACAGCAAATAAACGAATTGGCATCCTACTAAAATGATTGATAGTCTATAACAGCAAATAAACGAATTGGCATCGTACTAAAAATTACTGATACTCTAACAGCAAATAAACGAATTGGCATCCTACTAAAATGATTGATAGTCTATAACAGCAAATAAACGAATTGGCATCCTACTAAAATGATTGATAGTCTATAACAGCAAATAAACGAATTGGCGTCCTACTAAAATGATTGATAGTCTATAACAGCAAATAAACGAATTGGCATCGTACTAAAAATTACTGATACTCTAACAGCAAATAAACGAATTGGCATCGTACTAAAATGATTGATAGTCTATAACAGCAAATAAACGAATTGGCATCCTACTAAAATGATTGATAGTCTATAACAGCAAATAAACGAATTGGCATCGTACTAAAAATTACTGATACTCTAACAGCAAATAAACGAATTGGCATCGTACTAAAATGATTGATAGTCTATAACAGCAAATAAACTTATAGATTGTTGGAAAATTAAATTCTATTATATTCTTGTTTGATGGTAATGGCATATCAATTTCAAAGGATACATTGTATTTTTACAACAAGATATTTAGAACAAACTCAACACCATAAATTTAACTAATATAAGTATAGAACTTAATATTGATTTATTTGATATTTTAATTTTGTTTTAAAGTCTTTGCGTATAATTACAAATGGTTTGTGAAACCAATTATTTCCCTTTTCCTGTTATTTTATATGTTTGAAGAAATTTACTTTGAAAACATGTAAAAAAAAACGTTTTTGAAGAGTGAATAAACCTTAATTCTATGCATAGTAAAATATTTATGTCTATACATTAGAAAAATAGTTCAATAATATATATAAATATATATAATTATTTATATTATTTTTAATAAATAACCTATATATGTGATAAACTTCAAATACCAATTACAATTATTTTGAGAATTCTCACCACATATTTGTGAGATGCCAATCAAAATAAATATAGAATAAAACGATTCACTTAGTCTGTTATTCTATTCTACAAATAAAATATTGAAGAACAATAATTTGTAAATAGGTACTTGATTAGGTGTTTGCATCTATTCAGAGATACTTCCGCCACTGTTCTAAGAAATATGTCTTGAAAAGTAGAACGAAAGTTTGTATAAACACAGAAAGTACTTGACTTAATTTGAATAGCTGTCAACGTTGTTAGTTAGAGAGACAGCTTTAATTAAAGGAAACATAATGAAGGTAAGCTTATATAAAAATTATATTGAATGAAATAATTATACGAGGGTTTACACTCCAATATATTTCTATGTTAACAATAAAATATCTTCTCAGTCATTGTAATAAATTTATTCCAATTGCAACATTTTCTTACAACGGTTTCTGACTTTTATTTAAAAGACTTTATTTAATAAGCGTTCATTAAAAATAATATTGATAAAAAGAAAATACAATTACATCTATTAATAAATAAGGAACAACGCTAGTAAACTTCATTAATATAAATTTATTTACAAAGCTTCTATAATTATTAAATGTATTTAGTTATTGAGAATATAATTTATTTAAGCAAGTTTAAAATTATAGGTTATAATAAATTACACCGAGAAGAGTTAAAATTGGTTTCAAGAAATATACTTTAAAGTTTATTGAGTAATTGAATATCATGTGATGATAATTTCATATTGTTTTTGGCAATTAGTCGGAAATATTAATTATGTTATTCTTTGTTCATTTTAAACAGTTGTGTAACCTTTAATTTTTGTCCCGTTACGTTTGTAATAAGTTTAAAAATATACGAACTTGGGTAATGATTCAATGATCTTTATTTAACCTGTTAACAGTATTTCTTTTAAAGCCCATTTCTTTTATCCTCTTTCTACCAGAGCTAAAATAAATGGAAGGACAGTGGATGTCGATTGATGGTTTTAACAGGATAATTAATTACGGTGTATTTTAAAAATCCAAGTTTCTGAAACAATTTAATACATTTTTTAATCATTCAAAAACTTGAAAAATTGAAATATTTATTTATTTATTCGTGTAAAATTGTGTCAAATTATAAACACTTTTAAAATATGGATATAATATATTTTACATTAAAAACGAATTGTTACCATATCTCAGTAAGATAGTTAAAATATATATGTTTGCAATGTAGGAGTATATTAATCATTTTCATTCCAAATATCCAATAAATGTTTCGACTTAAACCAAAAAATTTATGCAGCAGCTAAACTAATATTACTCAGTTATTTAACGAAATGTGTAGAATTTTGATAAAACAATTGAAATAAAACGCTCCAATATTTAAATAGATTTTTTATTTTATTCTTTTACCTACATTGATAGTCAGTGTCAAAGTTACAACTGAAAACACACGATTTAATTAGTTTTAAGTTGAAATATGATTAACTTACAAATTTGTTTTCATTGAATCAAAACTCTTCTTTCGGGATGGAGATAAGTTAGCCAATGTATGAAATTTGATTTAATCTTTACCTTCATTGTTCTCTTTATATCGCTATATTATGAAATATATATATATATATATATATATATATATATATATGCGGTACACTGTTATTTCCAATTATGCATATTTTAGAATTATTAAGAGGAATGTGTTTGGTATTTTGTAGAGAATTCAGTTTAATTACCATGACATCTTTAGAAAATTATGCTAGTAAATTTGCACATTAAAACTATTCTTCAGAGAGAAAACATTGCCTACAACTGAGAAAGAATAGGATGAAAATTACCCGTTTAAATTTGAAAATATAAAAAAATAATTTATGTTTTAATTTTTAATATTCATTATTTTAATTATAAAATCTTTTTGAGTTCACCTGAGTTAAGAATGATTTTTGTAATGATCGTTTACATTTCTTAATGGGCTGCAGCGTAAATTATTTTAATTTTTACATAATTTGGTATAAATACATGTTTTGTTATAGACCTACTATCAATAACAGATGGTATTTTCTAGTTATTGCATTACCAGAAATATAATAGAAAACTTGTAGAACAAAAAAATTACTAAACCCTGCTTTTTTACCAATATACGTACTTTTTTATTGAATCATTCGAGAGTCAACTAATAAAAATTCTCTTGGCTGAAACAAACGGTAATGTAAAAAAGTTTATGGGAAATCTTTAATATTTATGTACTTGACATTTAAATATAGTCATTTAAACAATGCATGTGTACTAGGATAACACCAAGTTTGATAAATTCATTATTTCAGTAGAAATACATATTTACAATATTGATCGTACTTTGTATAATATTTATGAACACAGTGTTAGATTCACTAAGTCAATTAATTATTCTTGGTGTAAATTTAAATACACAAACATAATATATCTGATGTAGGTAAAATATCGAATTATATAATCCGACGTTAGACCTTATCTGTATTATTATACTATAAACATATTATTGGATTTAACAATCAAATTATTATGGGTATTAATAATTGACGTATACACTTAGCTACTTTTATTTTAAGACCTTGTGATTATAAACGATCCTACGATTATAAACGATCCATTGTCTTCATCTCACATTCCATATACAGTATTTAGGTGATCATATTATTTCTGTCAATTTCTCATGGTTATAACGCACCCCTATTAGTTATTATCAAACATAATAAAATATATCGCTGAGGGTATTAACTCCTTGTAAAAGATATAAAACCAGAATTATACATAATCCCACTAGGGTACTTTTCATGTTATCATCATTCTATTACAACGCTCTTTGTAGGATTTGAATAAAACAATAAAACAAGTTGTCACAATAAATGCTTTGCAATTACGATATTGAAGTTTAAATTATATACTCGTACATAAAACATGTTAAGAACATAAAGAATATTTGAACGTATAAATTATATTACCATATAATTTTGGGTTAAAACGTAAATAGTACAAACTTTGAATTATGTTTGATAATTAAACAGATAAGCTCTGTGTAATGAATGCGTGCAAATCTTGATAGACGACTAATTAAATTTACTTTATCATCTCGTGGAATTTGTTATTACAAACTAGTGACGCTAGGAAAACCGTTATCAGTGTTATCACAAAACATGTTTTAATAAATTTATGAATAGTAAACCATCAAGTTGAACAACTGAAAATACTCATGTCTTCTAATAAAAACCGTGTACTCATATAACCGTCCCCAAAATATATATTATGTTCTTATTTTCTTGGATAATATCAAAAACATAATAAACCATAATAATGCTTTGTTTTATAAAAAAATACCCATTTTTAGTTTTGATCATATTAATTAATTATTAATATAGGGGATTAGATTTTTGTACCAAAGTATAAATTGTAGATAATTTATAACAAAATAGATATTATATTTAAAGATATTGATCTATAGCGTTATTTTAAAATATTTATAATATGTAAAACGTTTATGAGTTTACTCTTTCATCTCTTTCAGGATATTTCTTCAATTTATCATTCACTCACCTAGATAATAAAATAATAATAAAATAAAAACAATAATAAAATAATTAATCAAAGTAGTAATGTTTTATACAGGGTATAAATTAGGTACTAATGTAGAACTGCAATAAGGATTGGAATTAGGTATGATGCAAGTACACGTTTTCAGTGAAGAGAAAGCATTTAGCCTGTCCACCTCAACGTTACACTCACTTACTTGATACTTGACTATGTTATGATGAATAACCCATTCCAACGTTCTTGCAACCAACCTCATCGGCTGAACGGGTAGGTAAGCAAATGAGAGAAAGAGGGTTCTTTTAGAGTAGCCTGGGGTAACCTGAGTTCATATCTTGCTGGATGGTGTAAATATCAGGCAGGATGTGGCAACTTGTGTGGAGGTGGAAGAAACTTTAAGAATAACGTTTGCACATGTGAGCTTTGTTAGGTACCTTATTGTGATCGGACTGGGAAAGCTCAGCATTCTAGTTAAAGGCAACTCTCTAAGGGATAAATAACCTGTTATCAATGTTTCTACCCTCCATTTTGGGTTAGGGAGTTAGGTTAGTAATCTAACTCCATAAAATATGTATCACTAACAACCAAACCCATGACGAATCAACCGCAACATCCACTTAAGATTATCTTTTTGTAATATTTTGTTCATGTACAGATTTATATCCCTTCCGATCTCACTTGCAGAACGCGACAGATAATAAATAGATTTTACAGCCAAACAGGATATCTGATGGCTGGGCAGTGGCTCACTTGAGTAGACGTATCATAAAATATATTAGAATAATATACACTGTACTATTAACCATAAAAATGTATTATTGAAATTAAAAGATTTTAGAAGATTAAATTTTGAATTGTTGATTACCAATATGCAAATTTCCACATTTTATGCTCCTTTTAAGTGTGCCTTGCAAGCGGTCGTAATGGGATTGATATAATAGCTCAATATTTATTTAGTCTGAAACCAATAATAATTTCGCTAGTAGCAGTAGTTTTATTTAAAAAATGGCCTGTAAGCTAGACTTTATTATTTGTAATAATCCTTTCTTATTTGTTTAATGTTTGATACTGTTTTTCGGTTAAACACACACACCTACACACATAAAATAATAATTCGTGACAAATCGTGCCAGAATATCAGCGGCAATCCGAGGGTTGTTCAAGAATTATTTCGTGTTTCAATCAGAGGGTTATATATATATATATATATATATATATATCGTGCTTGCAAAAACTGTTTTTAAAACAAAGATTATTTAGGTTTTATAATTATTAAAACCAAGTCTTATAGATAAATAAGGTGAAACGAAAATACAAATATTAAGTGGCATAACAGGACTGGATCTAAATATTGAATGTATTTCTGTTATGAAATAAAACTACAATATTCTGGATTAATATATATCATAAAATAGCGCATAAACAATAAACAATGAAAGAAAAGTAAATAATACAATTTTAATACTTAATAAACTCCGTATAAAAACTTAATATAAACATTTGATATTTGAAAAAACAAATATAAAAATGTTATATCGATAAAGCCCATTCACTGCATGGGAACCAGAACTGAAATGTAATCATCGTATCTAAAATTTTTGTATATATGCTCAAATTAAGCCACTGAGGGTAATGGGTATTTTAAATCTGTAAAAATATTTTTTTATGCAAATTCGTACTCCATAGAGTTCAAACAAAATGTTTAAATTCCTACGTGTATTCTTTATGTAATAGCAGGATGTCAGTAAATCCTCAGCGTAATAGGTTATAATAAAATGTCTGCGCGCCATTACAGTTTAATATCCTAAAAAAAAAAAATTAAACTTTATTATCAGGTAATATTTCGGGAAATATCAAGAAATTTTAGAAGTGATAAAAATTGGTAAAATTTGTATTCTTACCCAAAAATATTTATTTTTCAAAACAAATATAAATATCTGATTTCCAACAATTTGCTTAAAATGTTGAATTCCGAGACATGAGTTATTAGTAAAAACGCAATAGAGTAATAACATCGCCATGAGGTTCCTAGATTTAAAATATGTTTTTAAGTAATTTGCGCTATTTTGTAGAATAATGGTAAAATTAATTACCAAAAATAGAAAACATAAATCATCTGTATACCGAAAGTAGAAAATAAAATAAAATAAAATAAAGTTGTTTATATGCAAATAAAATAAATAGTGGATGAACTTAGATCATAAATGCACCAACTAGATTATCTATCCGATCTTAGGATAATTATAACTAACAGTAATATTTCGATGATAAATATAAAACAAGTACAATAGATTTATGTTGTATTATAGTATAAAATGAATTTAATTTTAATTAAATATATTCATTTAGGTGAAATTTACTCTGATTATTAAGCTGTCATGTGACGTTATACTGACGCAATATACAAAGAAACATAAACAACAGAAAAGCTGAAATTATAGATTTGTTTCATTTTACTAATTATTTTCAAACAGTGTAAACTTACTGAAAATATAGCATTTAAAATACGTAATAAATATCATTTATCTTTAAGATGATTGATTTTCAACACATAGACAACTTGAAACCCTCACTGTGGAAGCTTCAAACAATAATTTCCTCTAATTTATTGAAAGTTTTCTAGGATATTGGATTTCTGTGCTTTAAATAAATTGAGCTCAGACTTTAATATTCATAAATATATGAAACAAAACCATAAGCAGGAAATTTATTATTATTTTTAGATCTGAATATAGGTTATTAAGTGAAAATAAACCATGACCAAATTTTTGTGAAATATAAAAGCTCTATAACACTGAACATGTACCACGTGTAAGAAATTAATGAATGAATTTTTATTAAAAACTCAACAAGGCTTTCACTAGTTCAATTATTTCTTTCATGTTTTATTAGTTCCATAATTCTTCTTCGTAGCTTACAGTATTGTTATTTTTATATGACATACTTGCATTAATTGAAGTTAATTTATCCATATCAAAATATTTTACATTGTTTTTCATTTTACGTATTGTTAAATACATGTTTTACCAACAATACAAACACATTTTATTTATTTTTGTTATGTGTCTTCGTTAGGCCAAATTGTGTCACAAATTTATTCTTTAATATAAACTGATAATTTTATGAAAAAAAACTTAATAATTTTATTATTTAATACTTTAATTCCAGAACCTCTACTCCATCCATTTTCAGTTATAACGTTTCTAAACACCCTTTACGAGCTTCAAAGAGAAATACACATTTGGATTAAAGAGAAATGCATCAGATTAAATTGTCGTAATTTCCAAACTTGTTTAATACAGTTATTAAGTTGTAAAAGAGTCGAAAAAACAAGGGGCGAAACGTTTAAAAGATTTCATCTTTGTTTGAATTGTTTACATGTTTGAATTCAAGGCAAGCTTGTAAGAATACAAAGTAGTCTTATGAAGTCCCAGTCTCTATGTTGTCTCTCTTTATAAAAGTGTGAATTTACTTGTTGCTTTCAAATGTACATGAATAGAATAATATGCATTGCAATATATTTTCACAATCACGTTATCAATAATAATGTCATCGCTTTATTGATAACATCAATACAATCAATTTTTTTATTGTTACATTTTATTTTCTGTTTTAATAATTTACTCCATCACTTTTGATACGAACTGTAATATTTTATGCATACATCGTATATGCATTAATAAGACGGTAATATTTCGTAAAGACTTTTCAAAGTACAAATATTATTAACTATTGAATTCACGGAACATATTTTTAATATGTCTTTTCAATTCTTGAATTAAAACTATCATTTATTATTATTGTGTGTATAATTCATTTTTATTTTATATAACAACGAAATTTACATTTAACATTAATTTAAAGGTAAACATATATGTACAACAATAAAAAATAATGAATATTTCTATTAGAATTCGTCAATTAAACGTTCACATTTTTAAAGTATTATAAACGAAATCTCAGATATTTGTAAATAGTTTGTACGTGTTATTATTTTTGAGTAACATTTTATCAGAAGACAACTTTTACTTCCTCTATTGGGACGTCTTAATTTCGAAGGTTGGTAAGTATTTTCAATATTGCTTAAACAATTTATTTCAATAAGTTGAACTTAGAATATATAAAAAACATAAGTCTTCAAACTAAACTTCGCGCATTATACGTGAGGTTAAATTGGTTCATCTATATATGTAACAGCTTATCGTAAGTGGTTTAGGACCAGGAAGTAGCATATTTAAACTTAATGTAAATAGTCTAACCATAGTACAGAACGATTCTATATGATTGAGCACAACCTAATTACACTACATCTATAATACAATATAATTCATAATGAACATGTCGTTTATTAAAAAAATTCTGTCATTCCATTGAGGAAGATGTATTTAAAGATCTTTAATCGCTTCCTTTGGCACACCAGTTGAAATTTATTTTCATTCAGAATATCTTACTTGAAAATTTAAAGTCTAAAACTCCATTTGAAATGTATGATTTCAAGAGTTGGATTATTGTCTATCCAAGCTACATATTAACGTTAACCACATGAGAAATATCTGGTGTTGGAGTGAAGTTTCACTCCTGTATTTTGAAAATTATTGTGTATGCTCATTTGTTCTATTAATTTACTTCTATTTTATTAGAATATAGATGCAAAAAAGACAAAAATGCTGAGGTCAGGATTTTTTATTAGCAATGAATTATTGTCAAGAGGGTGTAAATAAATATAGTGTTTGGTGTATGTAATAAAATATAATTTATCTTCAAGATATTAGCTTTTCAAGGAGTAGATTAGGGCTATTTGTAAAATTCTCAATAGTAGCTTTGTTTCAGCATATTAGAACTTTACTAAATGAATAGAAACACAATTTTCGTAATAAATTGTGACGGAAGTTTCCACAAGTGTTGTTACTCATTTCAAGTGCATATCAAGGTTGGAATATCACTTGTGGGAACTACAATTAAAACACATCAATGGAGTAATGAAGTCGACCCTTCGAGCACTGTGAATGATGGATTTACCAAAAAAAATGGGGAAAAACAAATAAATTGACTTAAAATATATTTCTAGAGTTTAGAATAGCATATTAACTTATACAATATACACTCATCCATATAATATTTAACATTCCTAAGCAAGGTACTTATATAGAGCTGTTACGTTTTCATGAACTTGAATACTTTAAAGTTTTTAACAGGGATTTATATTTACATCATAAAACACCTTAAAACAGAATTTGAATGCAAAGCTACCAGTGTAAATGTTAAGGTGATTTACTTGTGAGAATAGTAATAGAGTAATCCGTCATTTCGTAGAGAAATGTGTTTGCATTTAATTTTGAATACAACTATATTTATTTATTGATATTAAAAAACTTTACAAGTTACTTTTTTCAATTTATGAAGTAGGAGTAAAGCGCAATTACATTTTATGAAAGAACTTGATAGTAATAATAGTAGACAAAGATTATAATAATTACTAATCGATAATCCTGTTAGTAAGTTGTAGCAATTGCTAATTCTAAAAATATGTTATTTACAGAAATATAATTAATGTACAATTTACCTTTTTTCTTTTACAGCTCAGAATTTACAATCGTGTAAAATAATAATGATACAATTTTGAATTTGTAATATAACTAATGATATATTTTTCTAAATCATTACAAACCAGGTCTTGTACATATACAATGTTGTAAAAACAAATTAACAAAAATAAACCATTAATAATTAAATTAAAGGCTCTAATATGTAGACTATAAATAAAACTTAATCCTTTTTTAGTTTGTGAGAACATTCATATATTCTGTAATGAAACGTGTTAATACAGGTTATAATCACTTAATCAGTAAGGGTTTATCTGTTTAAAAACATAAAGTTTAAAGTTCATGGAGTAAAGTGGTTCATTAACTTAATATTCCTAATAACAATTAATTTTTTTTATCATTATTTCAATTCTAAGGGTTTTTAAAAGAAAATAATACGACTTATTATTGTGGTTGAATTATATTTGTCCTAATTTTTTCATTTACGATTTGTCTAATTAGTCGTAGTTATTTATTTAAATAATGATTAGTTGCTATTATCAACTCTTTTAGTTAAAACTAGCTAATCTCAATTACCGACAATCCATATTTTAAAGCAAACATTATTTATTAGAAATTACCAATTCTTCCACTATTTCACTCAGCATGATATATCACATTAGCTGACCTACTTTATGGTTCAATTATAGCTGTCTAACAGCGTTTACAAGTGTTGTTCTAATTAAGTCAAGAGCTTTTGTGTTTGTACAAACTGGCATTCTAGTTTTCAAGACGTACCCCTCTTAAGACTAGTTGACATCTCTGATTAAATGTACTCTCCTGATAATAGACCAACAAAATTTGTTTTACATTAATTATGATTAATGTTACATTAATAAAAAAATTATTCCGTAGTGATTCTTTGGAACATTGAACGAAATTAAATTTACGGAACGAAATTGCTTTACACATATCACATATGCCATGTGTAAACTGTATATCCATGATAAACAACTGTGAAGAATAATGTATAATTTCATAAGTGGAAAATAAAAATGAACATCATATTTTATTCTCTAAAAGTTGTCTCACTTTCGTTATTATATAGTATTCTAAAAATAGTTGCTATAGTATGAATTATTTAAAAAAGATTCTTTTGGCTTTGATCGTGTATTTAAATTCCAAACTCCATATAAGTATTTAGGTGGGGACTCAGTCACTTTACTGTTATACGCCCTCTAAGACAATATTCTACTTATATTTTAAACATATCCTCCTCCTTACGTCTCTACTTTAACCACAATTCTTTGGTATTAGAAAATTGCATATTCTATACTAATTTTATATTACATAATTGACTGAGCAATCTTGTCGATCACTATTTGATTGCTGATTTAGCTATTTTTTGGTATAATCAGTAATATAATTGAACACTATAATTTAAAAAAACACTTAGATGACAAAACTCAAATACATGTTTTTTGTTTGTTAAGCGATCATAAACAATTTTTTTATTTGTTATAATACATGTTTTTTGTTTGTTAAGCGATCATAAACAATTTTTTTATTTGTTATAATACATGTTTTTTGTTTGTTAAGCGATCATAAACAATTTTTTTATTTGTTATAATACCACCAAAATACTAATTTCGAAATAGGATCAAACTATTTTTATAAAACTTTACTGAATGACCCAAAACCGTACGGGTCACCATCTCCCCAAAATTGTCGTTTGGTGTGTTATACGTTATAAGAAACGTAAATGAAAGTTGAACATCTTAAAAGTTTGAACATATAAAATTCAGAGTAATCAATTACGATCAAATTTTGGTCGAATGTAATGAATACAAGTTCAAATGAAATGAGAATAGACGTTTCTTGGGTAAATTAAAAATACCTAAATGAACCATAACCACAACCGAGTTCATGTTTTTTTTTCCAAAGTACTTGCAAACCGTGATTGATTTACTTATTTTTCCACACTGCTTTAGGTTATATATTTTTGTAAAATTTTATCATAATCGTTTGTGGAGATTTTGAAATATTTCAACATTTAGAGTGTTGCGACAGACGTGGATCATTTCCGTATATTAATCAATAATTCTCAAATTACCATTATCGGGCCAATGATGAATTCTTTTGTTAGTGTTCTTATATCCTACATTTTATTATAACAAAGTGAGAATAAAATCAGAATTGTGTCTTTTGTTTTTATCAGCTTAACTAAAATTTTGATCTTTAATGATTTTTTTTTGTGTAATTGTTTTTGTGTGACTGTCTTCAATTGCACGGATTTCATTTATTGCATATGGTAATACTTAGAAATTGTAATTGAAAGAATTAATGATAGTTATTCCTTACAATAGCTTTCACTTTTGTTTTTTTTTGTATTGTTTTAACTAAGATTTAACGTTCTCAACAATATAGAAATAGCCTATTAAAAAAAAAATTCTGTTTAAAATTTTGCTTGTGCTGTCGTTTGGGGAAATTATGGCACAACATTGTACTTTAGCCATTGGATATTAAAAAAACAGAGGTAATTTTATTGTTCGATTTACTAATTTTACATCCTCCACTACCTTGACATTAATTCTTTCATTAAATACGTTTTTGCTTCTAACAAAGAAGAATAAATCTTCGCAATAAAATGGAATATCTCTCCGTAAATTTTAATTTATTTTCATTCACTAAATGTAAAATTTGAATAATTCAGCTCCATACACCATCCTCTCTAAGATACAGAAAATAGCGTTTTTCGTTTTGTACAATAAAGTACCAAATTATAGTTAAACAAAATTATGGAAAGATGTTTTAAAGTTTATAGCTCGTGTAAGGGAAATAATATTACAGTAAATTTGCTATTTTGATACTGACAGGACATATTATTGAGACATACTATTTCCCTCGATATTATTTTTATTTTAATTGAAGTTTTTCACGTTTTGAGAGTGAAGAATTATTTAAAGTTTTCACTATGGTAGCTACAATAACTTAACTACAACTTATAGTTTAGTTATTGTAGCTATTGTATCATTATGTATAATTATTGTATCACTTATGTGTAGTTTTTGTATCATTAAGGATGGCGATTTTATCGTTCACAAGTCAAGTTTAATATTTATTTATTGTATGGTAGCTGTAATATATATATATATATATATATATATATATATATATATATATTTTAAATACCTTTCATTAAAACTTCTTCAAACTTAGCAAAGTAATTTAGTGACAATATGTAAAAAATCAACTTTCTGAAAACACGCAAAGAAATAAAAGTTGTATTGAAATTAATATATTTAAATACAATTTCTAAAATATACAAAGGAAACTCTGTAATTTTGGTACACTATTTTAATAAATTAATAAAACAATTTTTACTTATGGCTATAAAATAATCAAGCAAGAAATTACATACAACAAATTATTTCACTTTGTTATTATTGTTCTTTATATCACATTTTAACGATATTTAATTTAGTTCTATTAAGTGGGAGGAAAAGACGCACGACAAAGTCAATAAAAATAATTTATTCACTTCGTTTCTAATAAGAAATAATTTAATTCATGTTTTTCCAAACATAGCCTATAAATAAATCACACATAATAATTTATTTGGACCTCTCCAAAGCGTACAGTAAGAACATCACGTATTTAATAAATTTATATTTAACTAGGTGTTTGTTAGTGGGTGTATTACGTATATAAAAAATATGTGTTTATTAAATATAAATCATCTCTAGTTAAACATAACTATCCATGCTATTAAGCTCTTTTTTTTCTTTTTTTTTCAATTTTGTAATGTTACACAACAATAATTTCCACTTGCGACTGAAAATTAGATTTTTGGACAAATATATTTAGTTCAAGCTTATAATATTTACCTACACTAAGATATGGAGAGAATTTAATTTATATTTAAATACGTTTAAAACAGTTTGAAATGCTAGATATGCTGCAATGAAAGTTACAATGGTGTAAGTCATGTAAAACAGAAATAAAGAGATCCTTATTCTAAGTGTAGCTTTATAACAAAGATGGTGCAGTATAGACAAGTTATAATTAAATTTTGTTTGATTATTTATAGTGTAATTTTATTTCTCCTCAATATATATATCCTAATTCTATTCCATCCATGAGAAGATAGCTAATAGGTCATTTAGAGTTCAATAATTACCTCATAGCCTCTTACGTTTATGTTGTTTATTACGTTTCAAAATAGATATTATAATAAATTCTGTTCTAATCATTCTTTAAATAAATATATGTTGTTTTAAAATATAATTTGTCTCTTAGTTTCATTTACTTTCTTTATGTCATAGGTCTATTCTACTTCTTTTTTTTTTTTTAATTTTTTTTTTTTATTTTATTTTTTATTGATATAACTTCTTTAACATAATGTTTTATCTCATACTTTCTTCGTAAGTTATGATTTAAAATTCACGAATATCTTACAAAATGAACAACTAATAAGCATATTATTGTATTTGGACTTTGTAACCCAAAAATGATGACCATTTATAATTTATATGTTTAATTAAATATTACTAAATACTTTTATCTAATAACTTTAACAAAATTTACTTATGATTAAATTTACAATATGTATATTTTATAACAATACTTATCCCAAAATTCTGCTATACAGAAGTTCTATACACATTGTTCTATTGAAATACTTTTATTTGTCATTATTGAATTGTATTTTCCGACTGATTTTTACTATTATGAAATAAGAATGGTGCAAAGACATCATTATCGGATGTTCCATGATTCTGACCTCCACATAATTACATAAATATATCAACTTATTTTTAACATGTTTTATCCAGTTTTGAAATAATATTTTACTGGCTTCGTGTGGATTGTTTGGAGTGCATTACCTCATGGATGGATTTTCTGACTACCTGAACATTTTACATTTAGCTGATGAGTGGGTGTCTAAAAGATCTTTAAAAAAAATTCTCGAATGATTCAAAGATTGAACTTCTTTAATGGGAAAATAGCTTACTGGATGATTAGATTTAGTCAAAACAATTTTAATGGGGAGATTAAAAAATATATATTGAGCAACACCTTTGTTTTTGGTTTCATCCATAATAAGTAGGGTTTTGAAATAATTGGTTGGAATTTGAAAGTAGTATATATATTGTTCAATTATAAAACTTTAACACACTATTTAGAAATTGTATAATACTGCACAATTTTATTTAATATTATAATATCATCTATCTATGACGCTATGACGCGATTGGTTTTCATGTAGCCACGTGTAATATTTTGTATATAGAATTTAGAAACAAAAATAAAATAAAATGAAATAGTGTAGCTTACACGTGTAGATACAGATAAATACAATCACACATACACACAAGCACATTCATACATAATAACATTTAAAAAAGACACCACATAATTAAAAATCACTATTATTACTACATAAAAGCTAAAGAAAGTAACAAATACTTATTTCAATCATTCACACTTATTACAACAAAAAAAAAAAAAATAAAAAATAAAATAAAAAATTAAAAAACACTATTCCGCCACACCCAGGGACGAGGACACCAAATCCATTCTATTCAAAAAGAAAGTCTTAAGTAATTTTGAAAACTGGACACGACTGTCAACAGATTTAAGTGACTCTGGAAGTAAATTCCTCAAGCGGCAAGCGGACACAGTAAACGATTTATTAAACATAACAGTTCTATGTAGCGGTATCATAAGCAAAGTGGAACCTCTTCTAGTGCTCCTTGCACTGATATCAGAGGTGAAAACAAACTTTTCTGTCAAGTAATTCGGCACTCCAGTTTTTAGGACCGAATGCAAGATAATTAAAATATGAAATGATCGGAAATCGTTAAGTTTTAGAAAATTAAGATCTTTATAATAAGGAGTTATATGAGCATCGCGTTTTAAGCCAAAAATAAATCGCACGCAGTAATTCTGTGCCCGCTGCAACCTGTTAGCCAGAACAACAGACATGTCATTGACTACGGTGTCACAATAAGAAAAGTAAGGAAATATTAAAGTCTTTACTAGGAGTGCTCTAATTTGGAGCGGCAAGCAATCTTGCATTTTTTCAAAGAGTGGATCCCAGCAAAGACCCTGTTACACGTCTCCGTCACGTAATCATTCCAAGTCATTCTACTGTCAATTATTAGTCCCAAGTCTTTCACTCTATCATAGTAGTCCAAAAAATGATTGTCAAACTGGATTCTAGGAAATGTCGTTACATCTATTTTATTTAGTAGTCGAGAATAACCCAAGATTATTGGTTTTGTCTTAGCTCTGTTAATCGAGAGTCCATTTTTCTTAACCCACAATGAAACATTTTTCAGATCATAATTTACATTATCCACTGCTCTATCAATATCACCAATTTTAAAATGCAAATATACTTGAAAATCATCAGCATACAAATGAAATGTACAATAATTCAGCACAGTATGAATATCATTTATATACAAACTAAACAACAAAGGTCCCAATACTGAGCCCTGTGGAACTCCACTACAGACATCCCTCCAACTTGACCTATCATCACCAACACTAACGCACTGACTTCTGCCAGAAAGATAGGACTCCACCCATGCAATGCATATAGGCGCCAAACCCATATTTCTTAATTTCACCAAAAGCAATGAGTGGTTTACGCAATCAAAAGCTTTAGAAAAATCCAACAAAGTTAGGATAGTCAGTTCTCTACGATCCATTGCTAACCTCACATCATCAGTTACCTGAAGCAAAGCTGTGGTAGTACTATTTCCAGTGCGAAATCCAGATTGTAGTGGACTGAGTATGTTATTTGATTCGAGGAAATTAGTCAATTGCTGTTGCACTATACGTTCTAGACATTTAGATAAAGCTGGCAATATACTTATTGGTCTAAAATCAGATAAACACGAAGGTTGGGATATTTTACCAATAGGACGGACAAGTGCAGACTTCCAGACAAGCGGATAAATACCAGTTGTAAGCGATAAGTTAAATAAATTTACAATAACAGACAAAGTAGAAGCAATAGTTCCTTTAATAAAACCAATAGGAATGCCATCCACACCAACAGCATTAGAAGTAAGTCTACGTATAGCTTTAATGACATCAATTTCTGAGACTGGAGAGAAATTAAAAACTTTATTTGATAGACAATGGAGGCCTTGTAAGGTCAATATATAATCATTTATAGACGCATTATCTGTGGCTAAAGGAGTTACGAAATAATTATTTAAATCTTCAATTGACACATGGTGACTTTGTACTTTACCTATACCTAATCCTTTAATACCACGCCATAAAGCAGCAGAGGATTTGTTTTTGTTAAAAGAAGTATAAGAATATCTAATTTTAGAGAGAGAGAGAGAGAGAGAGAGAGAGAGAGAGAGAGAGAGAGAGAGAGAGAGAGAGAGAGAGAGAGAGAGAGAGAGAGAGAGAGAGAGAGAGAGAGAGAGAGAGAGAGAGAGAGAGAGAGAGAGAGAGAGAGAGAGAGAGAGAGAGAGAGAGAGAGAGAGAGAGAGAGAGAGAGAGTAAGTGGATTTTAGTTGTACTTCATAATTATTTATTGACTTGTGGACTTATATTTCTAGTGTTTCTTTTGTTTATGACTGACTCCAATACGTTTGGCAAGTATTTGCGGAATCAATTAACGTTAGTCAATAAACTTAACGAGTTTCACTATGCCATGAGTAAGAAGATAGAAAGGAAAGATTGAGATTTTACTGTCAAAAATAATCACTTTGAATTTAGTAACGCAGCTATTTAATTAAAAATAAATGTACCTTGACATTACAATTAAAAACATATTAAAATTAAAACTTAAAAAATAGAGGAAAAACATAAACGAACATTTTTTTTTCTTATTAAAGTGAAAAAAGATGAAAATTATGAACCTACATTTAATTTTTAAAATAGATCATTTCAATACTTTTTTTTTATATTGTCACAAAGTGGAATAAAATATCAAAAATGTTGCGATTTCCCATAAGCTCAGTAGTGAAATTCACCAAAATGATTTATAATTTCCCTAACTTCAATTACAGTAACATAGTTTAAAAACAAATTTGTGTAGATATCCACACTGTATTAAAGATATATACTTTAATAACCTACAAATTCTTTAAGCGTGATAATACGCTCGTAATGATAGTTTATAAGAACTACTCCTTCGAAGCTATTCCAAATTCCGTATATTTTTGTGAATTTTTTATTTATTTTATAATATATTTTTGAAATTCCACAAGAACTGACGTAGTATAAATTTGAGGAAAAAATCAAATATGGTGTACTTGTCATAAATCAATAGCAATATTACCTCTTGAAAATTATAAAAATAATTAATTCTTACTATCTCTATGGAAATGGTAATGGTTGGTATATGTTTTCCCTCACCATTCAAGAGTTACGTTTTATTTATGTCTACCCGGGGAAATACTCAAAATACTTTAAAATAAATTCACTCTCCCGTGAAATAGTACGTCACATTCAGACGGATGTTTTGATATATTGAGGATCATAAATAATATCAAATATTTTAATAGCAATACGTCGAAGGAAATTTTCACAACTATGCACTGAAGTTACATATATTATAATTAAAATTAAAATAATTATAAACAGAAATACTATTTTCCCTATGTGTTTTATATAAAAATAAACACATGTATTAAAACAATCATTTACAGAGAAAATTAAAAATTGAATTGTTACTAGTAAAAAAGATGATATAAAAATACAACCTCTGTCGTTGTACTTTGAATAATAATATTTAACGGTGTGGAAGTCAAATATTATCAGAGAAGAGGAAAACCAAGCATGGTTATAATTACCAAATGATCATAATTATGAATTATTACAGTGTTAGGATTTTGTTGTAATAAATAAAACGAATATTCTTAGTATAACATACATTTAACTCTACTTACTTTTTTTTTCTTTTAATTATTTTATTTTATTTATTTAAAATATGAAATTATAAATAATACGCATAACACAACTTTTACCTGTTATAAAAAATCTTTTAGTTTAATTTAACATAAATTTGAGAAACAATGGAACATGTACATTAAATTATTCAAATGTTACTTAACTAATTTCATTCATTCATCAAACAATCCTTATATTAATTTATTTATTACAATTTGGTTCTTTAATTTCTAATTTCCTATTCCAAGAATATTCAAGGCCTTTTGTCTGTCTTTTCCTTACATATTTACACAATAAATTTATATCTATCTTAACTCAATTTAGTATTCTTTTATGAAACGATTCTACAAATTATAATATGAATTTACTTTATTTTTAACATTTAACTTTTACTTGATTAGACAAATAATTAACTTTTTTTTTAGATTTTTATACTTTCCTTTACTAACATTTACTTGATTTAAAGGAAATCTCTCTACTTGATTTTTACTTTAACATTTAAATTATTATTATTATTTTTTTTATAGGCTAGCTCAGTTTTATAAAATTTATTTAACAAAACACAATCTCTTATCTCGGGTCAATAGGTTCTTTTAATGGCTCAATTAAAGTGTATTTTTTATGATGAATTTAAAGAATAATTAACAATTTTTTGTACTTATCAAATGTTGATCCCTTCAATCGGTCGATTTGCACATTTCACTACACAAACACTATAATTGACTCTTTTAAATCACCACACAGCCCGACGCACTTTATTCTTTTATTAATCCCTTTTTCTGGCGCTCTCGATGTGACTCTATTTCCAGCTTCCTTCTCTGCGATGAATGGTAACACCTTGGCTCCGGTCGATCGGACTCCTTTTATTTATCTGGCTTGAAACTCCACAAAACTTCTAATCTGCAATTTTTCTGTTTAACTATCCTTTTTTTTTTTTTACTTTACTTTAATCACAATTACTATACTTTTAAGATTAACTCAGAGACGTCTTGTCTCTTTCATCAACGTTGCTCAAACTCTCTGGACCACAGAGCAGACTCTCTGTTCCCAGAACCTTCCTTCTCGACTCTTCTTTCAAGACCTCCCTTTTCCTTTTCGAAACCTGGTCCCTGCAGAACTCTCCCCCTTCTTCGGAACACGAGTTTCGCGCCCTGTTCGCTGATTCGTTTAAATTTCTCCAACTTTCTCAACTTTTGTCTTTTTCGTTTCTTAGCGGTCGTTTCAAATCTGACCGTTGGTTTTTTTAAGCGTGGGATCGTATTCGATTGGTCGACCTATTTCCTTCTCTCCGTTTTTTGTGTTTTTGGAGCACCGTTAGAACTTTCTACTTGGTGTACCGTTATGACGCTGGCTTTCCCTTCGATCTCTCTTTTTTTAATAAAACATCTGCGTTCCCCTAAAGTTCCCGTTATCGACGTTTTTTTCTTAATGTAGCCCATGTGTTTCTCCAAGGTTAGAGAAATTCTTGTTCTATTGTAATGACACGTACAATTTTAACTGCAGCTGACAGCTGTCGCTTCGCTTTATCATTTAATATATATATATATATATATATATATATATATATATATATATATATATATATATAAGAATTTGTTCCAATGTTGAGGATTTCTATACATAAGTGTTCCATTGCTGATGCGTTTGGCCTTTTCTGATGATCATCAGAATAGGACATCTTTATTTTATATTTCAGTGTATATGTATTGCATACTACTTTGAGTCTTAATTATTTTTATAATTGACTTCTACTTTCGTGTACTGTTAAAAAAATTTTACATTTAATAAATCATTGTAGACTAAAGATTTTTGTTTTTAGCAATGATCTTAATAGCAATGAACCCTAATAGAAGTTAGTATTACTTCAAAAAAACTATTCGAAATTTAAATATTACAGTACATTAGAAATCCTTTAAAATTGCTAACAGGTCCTATTTTACATCCTAATTCGTCTCAGAATTAAAATATTAATTTATTTCGTTTCCAGATTTGAAGTTTAGACGTTCATTTAAAAACTAATAATCTTTAGGCTATATACTTTATTTTGGCTTTATTAGTTCAATACTCATACTGAATCTTTAATTATATAATTATTTTATGTATAGAAATTCTTTCTTGCAAATATTTAATGCTTGTACCGGGTGATTCAGAACTTCATGCCATCTCTCGGGAAGTGATAAAATAATTGTTATACTAGCGACCGAAATATTTGGTAAAACTCCATTTTTAAAATAAAACAGCACACAATATGTTGTAAGTTCTACTATTTTTATTGAGTCTTGCCGACCATGGTTTCGTCCGTGACTGCATTCATGAGGCAACTTATCACAGACATCTAAAAATCATAATTTAGAAGAGAAAATGAAAAGAACATTTTGACGAATTTTTATTTTAAAAAAATGTTGAGACATAGTCTTCTGAAATGAATATTGAGAGAGATCCCACAATATATTTACCCGGCGAGTCTTTCCACAATGGTAGTTTTAGAGAGTGTGTGAGAGAGAGATTGTGTATTTTTTTTTAAATCTAACAAAAAAATATGCTGAAATATGCAAAAAAAAAGCAAATTTTAATTCTTTGGAAGAAAGAATAATGTTTGTTTGGCCTCGTGAATGCCGTCACTAGCAAAACCATGGTCGGCAAGACTCAATAAAAATAGTAGAATTTACAAAATATTGTATATTATGTGCTGTTTTATTATAAATTTTATATAAATAAGAAAAAAAACACGTAAACCTCAGCTTGGAAACGCTTCTCGTACCAGCTATCCGCAATTTGGTTTTTTTACTAAGTAGGCCCTAATTCCAACTGTAGTAAACTAGACGACGACTCTAACGACTGAGCTATGCGTTCCTTTGAGAATCAACACAGTTTTACATTTTTTCCCATGTTTAAAATAAAATGTATTTTAAAAAATATTAGAGAAGAAAAGATATACAAAGAGTAACAGTGTTTTTAAAAACACAATTTTAACCTTATTTTGTGAATGGCGGTTAAGGGCTCGTGATTATGTGGTAAGCCGGCCCAGACTTAAGTTATGCACAGTTGTATATATTAAACTCGCAGCTGTTAGAACAGAAATATATTATTTACAGTATGATATGTAAAGTATAGTTACAGTACAAGTCCATTGTAATTCCTTCATTAGTTTATTTTATTATTATTTTTTTTTACATGTTTTTAAATCAAGAGGCATATAAAAAATTTAGAAAAACTCATATTTAGAATTTTTAAAAAAACTCAGCGAAGAAAAAGGTAAATGAATTTCATCAAAGAAATATGTAATATGTAGCCTAATATTTTTGTTAAAACATTTTAGTTAAGATAATTACTTCTTAAATAATAATTATCTGCTGTAATTAAGTTGTTACGGTTTTACTGGACACGGAAACTAGGAGCATCTATTAAATCGTTCACGAAGAAACATCTTTTTTTAGAGTTAACCACTTTTCAAATATTCAACCAAGAAAAGAATTCAGTATCAAATGTAAGCCTACACCATAAGAAGAAAAAAACTTCCTATAAAACACATTATATTAGTAGTTGTTGTAATAGTTATATAGTCCACCATTATCTTACAATTTACGTTCACAAACTGCGTTATTGAGACAAGAGTGATAACGTGAGAATAACAACAGAAACTGGCGGGAATTATACCAATTCTTATGGTCCTACCCGTTCACTCAGATATTAATTCTATTCAGTCTGTGCAGGTGAAAACATTAAACATCCATACTAAACTGATTTGTTTTATGCAAAAGATCAAAAATGTAAAAGGCCACCAATTTTAAAATATACAAAATGATTTTTTTAAATTTTTACTCTGATAAAACGTTACTTAAAGAACTCGTATACCAATTATAAATTCATACAGTATCTATTTCAGGAAGTCCATTAGTAGAAAATATTTTATATTAACAATCATATGACGTGGCCTACCCGTCTAGCGATTGGTGCTTTTATACTGTTATCCAGTATTTCATATTAATAACAATATTAAACTAAACTAGCGAGAAATTGTTCAAAAAAATTCGTACACTCTTCTCGTAATAAGATTTTATATCCAATATGCGTTTCAACGAGTTATAAGTTATCTTTGTAGCTGTACACATGAAAAGGGCGACTTTATCGTTGAAACGCGTAGTGAAAATAAAATGTTATTACGAGAACAGTGTATGTTTTTTTTGACAAACTTTATTTCATAGTTTTGCTATTTACATTATATCATTCTATAGAAATTTAACGAGGTGAAAAAGTTACTGGACACTTTTTATAAAAATTTGGAATTTTTTGAGTTAATTCCATTAAACAAATTTAAACAGCCGCCATTTTAAAACCGATTATTGGGAACAAGTAGGGTTTTCTCTTTTTTTTCAAACTATGTCTTAAGTTGATGAATAACGTACAAAATTTCAACACAGTCGATAAGGCCGTTCTAGAGATATAAATGTTTCAGTTTAGAAAATAATAATACAGGGATAGCTGGTAAAAATCGTTTCCAGACATATTTATTTTTACGGTTTTTTTACTAGCTATCCCTGTATTATTATTTTCTAAACTGAAACATTTATATCTCTAGAACGGCCTTATCGACTGTGTTGAAATTTTGTATATACGTAGGCCTATATACAGGTTCAGGTAGTGTATTTATAAATGTGCAAATATAGCCGAGAATAAAATTAAAATAAATTTTAAAATGTTAGCGTTAGTAGGTTGTGATTGTTTTTTGAAACAATTAGCCTACTCGGTAAATTTTCAAGTAGCCTATTGAATAGTTTGAAGAGCCATACTGTAAGAAATTTTTAAGATTGTTATGTAGAAAGTCTAGTTTTGAGATTTATTATGCCAAATATTGTTCTGCGTAATTGGGGTCCTCCCACCCTAAAGCAAACAGCAGTATCTCAGTAAGTTCTAACCATAAAAACCTTAAAATGGTAGACCATAATAAAAACATTTGATACATTTCTATCCTTCTGTTATATATTTGATTATTTATTATTATTTTATATTTTAGTTTGTTTTTTGGTCATTATATCAATTATGAAATATATCATTTTGTTAGTGTTAATATGATTTGTTTTGTATTATAAATGGGTTAATAAAACTAGATTAATTACAAAAGTAATTTTACTGTTACTTTGTAACTTATAAAATAAACCCCAATTACTGGAAATTCTTCCAAAAGTAATGGATAAGAATTACATGAAACTTGTAGCCTATTTATTATTTTGGTAAATTCCATTCTTATTCTATGTTTACTTTATTTATTATTTAAATTTATCTTTGTTCGTAAAATAACTTTTATAGTTCGCTTAAATATTTTTAAATATATAGGCCTAGTCACACTTGAACACCCGTACCGCCGCCATTTTTAATCGCACTTGTATTATTTACTGCTCATTTCTAAGATAACGTTAACACGGATGTTTCCCTTTTTTTAAATCGCAATTTTTTGTTCTTTAAAAAAAATTAAAATCAAGTTTGAAAATATTGCAAGTTCTTTTTATTTTTGCTGGTCAATGAAATCCGATATCGAAATTTTCAAAGAGAGGAAACCTCCGTTATTTTATCTTATATCTATTAGAAAAAGAAAAAAAGGGATTTCTTACTTCTAAATAAAGCAAGTACAAGTAGTGTTCAAAGGAAAAGTACTGTAATTAGACGTAGGCTATGGTGTGGCTATCCACATAGCCACAACATATATATAATGGTGATTATATAAGAACTACTCAGTTGCGCGTGAAACATACTTTTACAAGCAAGGGCGGATCCAGGACTTCGCCACGAGGGGGGCGCTTCCGGGGGGTAGGAATACCACCCAGTAAAGCGGGGGGTCCGGAAAAAAATTGGTATTTTTGTTGTAGTCTAAAACGTATTTTAAGGCAATCTTATCTTAAAATGTTATAAAATGTTTACTCATAAAGACCAACATATATATTTAATTGAAGGACTAAGTTTTTTTATTTACATAAACCTATAAGGATTATGATGATGTTTTGGAGTTTTGGAGATTTATCTTCATATACAACAATCAAAACGTCTATATATTAAACTGTAAATTTTAATAATACATAATTTTACATAGATTTAAGTCCCTACGTCCTTCGACATGTTCAAGAGAGTACTAAAAAAAAAGGGAAGAGAAGGGCTGGATTGTGAACTACGTATGACGCAGTTCTTTCAGGTTTTCCTTTTCCACGAAACTGGTTCCTCGAAGATGCTTTGTTTCAATTTTAATTTTATAATTCGTATAAAAACTAGATAAATTATAGAAATATTTAGTTATTTCTGGATTCAATAATTAACTGATATTAAACAAATAATAATAAAGAAAAACTGCAGAAACTTAATCTGGATGAGTTTTTCTTTCACCTATAAAATTTGTAACCTTAATTAATTATTGAAATAAAGTTTCAATGCATAGATAAAAAAATCATGAAATTAAATCGGCTGAATCGCAATGAAATGTTAACAAATTTGGATTTAGTACATTATTTTACCGATTTGTGCCCGAAATTGATTACATAGTATTATGGTCAAGTATTATCTAATCAACAATTAATTCATCTATCATGAGGCACGACAGTCTAATGCTCAAACTAAACAAACGTTATCATATAAGAAACATAACACTGAACATGTAAGCCTACAAAAGTACTGTCACTCAATCAACTCAACACAAACAGACCGCCTTATCGCCACCGGCGCCGTCGACCTTCCGTGACGTTTTCGTAGGCCTACGTCTCTATGTCTACGAATATCAGGTTAGCCACTAGCTGGCCTACCTCTGTACCTTAGCGCTATTTCGCAAATAAGCTTTCATCACTGACATGGCCGGATCTAGGAACCCCGAAACCCCGCAATTCGGGGGGCGGGCCCTTAGGGGGCCCAAAGGTCCTCTCCTCAAAAAATAAATGAGGCTAAAATAAAAAAATATATATAAAATATTGAGTTCAAGCAGTGGCAGAAAAGGTTTTTAACACAAAAGTTATAATTTAATTAAGTGTAAGAAAAGAGATTAAGTGTTAATTTCTAAACGTTTTACACTTAAATTGTGTACGGTTCCCTCCTTCTGTCTATCCATGTCTGCTCAAGGGGCCCTTGGAGAAATTTTGCTGGAGGCCCTCAATTTGTAGATCCGGCACTGATCACCGAGTACCTCATTTGACAATATACTACCGACTTTAGAACGTCTTTAGTTTTCCTTGTATACAGTATTGCAGCATAGTCGTATTTTACTTTACTTACTTGTAATTTCTATATTAACTTTTTTTTTGCTAACGGGGGGGGGGGCGCGATCCATCCAATCGCCCCTCACTGGATCCGCCACGGTTTACAGGTAAAAGGCACTACTTTCAATACTGTTTGCAATATTCCAACTCAATTTTTTTTTAAACATATAGGTGCGCCAAAGTATCGAATTTAAACTATTCAACGAAAATAAAACACCTAACTTATGAAAGTAGGCTACACTTGTAAACTGTTTCTGAAATATATTTCTTTCAAAAATATGATTACATACAAACAATAATGTAATTGAAAACCTACTATTTAATTAAAATACTAATTTCGGTTAGAATCCCCGTTAGTAGGGGATAAACATTATTCATTAAAAAAAGATACAAAACATTTATAAAACGTTTTATGTTTTTAACTTATGTAAACGTTTATACTCTACAGTCTATACTGCCTGGCAGTGAGCTACCATTAGAACGGAAGGAAGGAGTAGAAATGGATAATATTTGACTCGTCAATAATTAGCCAATTGTTGTTGTCACAAGAAAACCGAGTAATCAGAAGATTGTTTTCTATTCTGTTTTTGGCCAATTTTTCATCATTTTCATTCTACCTCGTATGTTTATTGTTAAATTCCTAGCAAATGTGGTAAAACCATTGTTAATTTTATAAATGATTAAGTTCCCTGGTTAAAAATATTATATTGGATGGCAATTTCTTTTGATTTTATCAAATGTTTGCTTATTTTTAACCGATTTTTCGTCTACGAGTATTTTTCATTCTTCATAGTTTTTGACCGATTATGACTAAATTTGGCAAACGTATTGTTTATGGAAAGAAGTAATTTGATTCATGATCGGAAAGATATTCTGAAAACGTTGATTTTTTGAGTGTGCTTGCTTGCGAGAGAGGAGAGAGAGAGAGAGAGAGAGAGAGAGAGAGAGAGAGAGAGAGAGAGAGAGAGAGAGAGAGAGAGAGAGAGAGAGAGAGAGAGAGAGAGAGAGAGAGAATAACTGAGAGTGGGAGAGCGATTCACTCTCCAAATTTTAGGAATCGTTGGGCCGTTCTATTATTAGAACGTGGGAATAAACTATAATTTTGTATCTCCTATTTCCTAATTCCCCCCCCCCCCGTGTTGTATTTCTGTTACCGGTAGTTCATCGGTATCCCAAACAAATTACTGTAGACTAGCAATATAACATTTTCGTTTTATTTTTGTAGTTCTAACATATGGACCGGAAGGTTAGCTTCCGGTCCAGCAGATTCTTAGTCTCTCGCAGGTAGAGCCGAGCTCCAGCCGTACTTCCTAAGTATTCAATGGCTTGACTCACAGTAAAGTTGTGCAGTGACTCAGTTACAGTGCCTTAGTGGAATTGCGCCTTTACTAATTAATCATCATTTTGTGATTGTGTCAATTATTGAAGATAGTGAACAATTAAAACGTTATTTTAATACTAACAAATTTTGTAGCCTTTAAACAAATTATTTTAGAACTTTTTTTAGACATATCTTTTCCTCTGAAAACAACTTTAGCCCTACTCTTAACGTACCCAATAAAAAAGTGCTGTTTATAGCTTTGCTGATTAGTTTTGCCAGTAGAAGAGTTAGAAGAGGTAATACGTTACTAGGTAAGTAAAATAATATATAATATAGCTATTATCTCCTAAATTATTCTCGTTCTTTAATCAATTATTAATTAAGTAAGGTATCTTGATTTTTTTTTAATGTATTAATAATAATTTTTATTTGAAATAAACCTATCTAATAAAAAAATAAAATTAAAAAAATTAAAAAAATATATTTTAGAGTAGTATGCAAGATATATTTTGACATACTGATATTAATGAAATATTTTTGTTTAACCAGAGATCATTAACCATTTATAAATCTCACGACAGGGGTTGGCACGTGTGAACTAATAACGCGGCCTTTTTTCTAGCTACTGTTTGATCTTGACCGTGAAAGTGTGTAAATTTGTTTATGTTTAGTGATGGGACTATCGACTAGTTTTGTATTCGTTACATGTTAACAGTTGCCATTTTCATTTGTTCCGTTTTTCCTTGAATATTTTCTGCCTGTCTAAAAAGGGTACAAAGGAACATAACCCTAAAAAGGGTAAGAAATATTTTCAATTGCTTTAGATGTAGTGTTTAGCCTAATATATTTGTATTATTATATCTTTCATGTTTACATATTTCATCCCCTTCTTTTCAATCCTAATATCTCTGACGATGTTGTTCAATCATTTCAAATAAGATCTATGGACACTGCAAAATTAAAATTTGTTACAAATTGCATAGCTTAAAGGTTTTTTACTTATTATTATTTTTTTTTGTAGTAATTTGATTTGTGTACATATAGACTAGATAATTGAAGTTTGATTACGAGTTTTGATAATTTTTTAAAGAAATTAATGTAACCCAACCCTTTTTAACATTTCTTTAGACTTTTAGGCATGATAAATGTTTTGGGAAAAAGACAGTAAAAAAATATGAAAATATAATAAAGCTTTTTTTCTAACTTATTAATTTCACTACGAGAAAATAAAACAAATAGACTTAATGTTTCTAATCGCCAAATGGTTAACTCGAATTTTTTGTAAGTTAGACAATATACGTTATCCTTAAACCTTTTGATATTTATAAAATCAATCAAATCATTTAAACCGTCAGTATAAAAGTAGTTCCTTTTCGTGTTGGAAAATGTTTATACTATGTAAAGCTTTATTATAAAGTGTTCAGTGACGGTTGAATCGGGTATAAGTTTTGATTTAAACTGAAATTTTGTTTCAATAATTACTCGTACATAATATTATTTTATCATAAAAAATGATACAGCATCACTTGGCATTTAAATTGCCCGTGACCCTGATGGAAAGCACCATATGATGCTAAAAGTGGAATTCGTATTTATTGCTCTATTTAATAAATGGTTAGTTGTGTTTGTACAATTTGTCGACAGCCTAGCTTTTAATACTTCCTAAATTAAAATATATTTTACTACACTAAGTCTTTTCTTTTTACAAGGAACCTGCACACGACGCCTTTTTCAAGACACATCTTATGATGAAAATCCATCTTCACCGAAACATACGAAATCTCCACGGCTAGAATGTCATCAGGTAAGAATTAAAATTATTAGATTTTGACAAAGCAAAACAATAATTTATTGCAAAAATATTATTTTTTAAATTTATCACTTCTTGTCTGGCTCCACATTCGATTGCCGGCCCTGTAACCAGGATCAGCCCCCCCCCCACCTATGTTCGCGTGCTATTCTATGTTTCAAAAATTACATGGTAATTTTTAACTCTTTGCAAATTTTATTTAAACTGATAATTGATAATAAGGAATAATTAAGCCTATCAGTTCAATCTAAAAAACAAACTTTATTGACAAAATTATTGCAAACATAAATTAAAGTAAATCATTCACTTTTATTTTACTGAAAGTACATTTCCATTTTGAGATTGATTTCCTTTACTGACCAAAATTAAAATTCAAGTTGACAAAATAATAAGATTATTAAAAAGTTAGGAGCTAAACTATTAAAATGTTTTGAAGTGTTTAATACTCTTATAACAGAAAACTTACTTTGATGTTTGATAGTCTATTTAATCGTAGCTTTCTTTTCACTAAAATCATTAATAATCTAGAATTAATATTATTTTACTAAACTTTGACTTTGTAATAATTATATATTTGAATTTTTAATCTATAATCCGCTGTAAAATATTCTGCAATAAATATTTAAAAAAAATTAAAACAGGGCTAGGCCAGGGCCCCCCACCCGGGGTCCCGGGCCTTGTGACCAGAGTTGCACCAGCCCCACCCTTGTGGGGGCCATGTGGCTCCACCGAAATCGCGTCCATCCCATCCCACACCTTTTGTTTCCTTTTGCCCATACCGGTCTAATGTAACCATAGCAGCAAAGAGCAACGGTATTAACTTTTGAAAAATATCTTTAATAATGCAGAGTATATGTCCGGCCCGTCCAAGTACAAGCCAGACATAATACAAGAAAGGTTTGTGTTGTCTAATAACTAAGTACCTACATTGATTTTTTTTTTAATCTGTAAGCTGCAATGATCTAGAAAATTGTAGACAAATAGCAAGAAGCATTTTAGATTCTCCTCTTTATGATTTGGCTAATGTTCAGTTAATCCAATTGCCAAACTCTGAGAATGAAACAACCCAACATATTTTAGCTGGTAAGATAAATAATGAACATATCAAAATATTTATATACATATATATATCAATTATTTTAGACTTTTTACAGTTTAAATTTAAAAAAAAAAACTGATATAAGATTTTACTTGTGTAATCGCAAAAATATCTTACATTTATCAATGTAATATTTATTTTATATCAGAATTGGCTATTTCCCCCCTTTTTTTACCTTTTTTCTTAGCAAAACAATTTTTGATTGTTCTCTTTGTAACTTTACTAATGTGTTCAGTCAATGCAATTGACAAATTCTAAGAATGAAGCAACCCATTTTTTTTTAAACTGGTAAATTGATTAATGAACTTTCATTAAAGTTGTTATTTATGACAGGGTTATTTTAGCTCAACTTTCTATTTTTTTATTGTTTTAAATCATCTTATTTACTCTTATTTGAGGTAATACAGTAAGTAAAAATCTATCATTACCTAACTTAGAAATAAACACTGGAATAATATCAATGTAACATCATTGATTGATTGAAATTTCAACATTATCATGGGTTTATTTTGTATATTTTGTTAAATGACATAGTTGGATAGAGAATAAATATAGCCTATTTCCTGTTTTTATCAGCTATAAGTTAGTCATTTCAACCAGTAAATTTGGTTGCAGTCTTAAATTACTAAAGCTGTTTGTCTCATTAACAGGTGATCCAAGTGTAACCAGAAGTCAAATTTACTCAGAACTGAACATTTTAAAAGAAATGAAATCGATGGACCAAAAGGCCGGCCGAACAAGTGCTGCTCGCCGTAAACTTAAGAAAATAAAAATTCTAAAAAAATTAATTGATAAAGTCAACCGAGGGGAACTTGTTGGACTGAATTAATTAAATATTTCCAGCTGATTAAAGTTAATGTTTTATTTATTTTGTTGTAAAATGTATTCACATTATATTTGGATGTTATGTGCACTTTAAATAATACTTAAAAAATATTTATACAGTACATATAAATTTATTATATTATTATTTATTTATGTTTATCACTGGCCAAAATAATGACAAAACATAATTTGTTAAAAAATGCCACATTGGTAGAGAATGATATAACTTGTTTCTCTTAAATGTTTTTGTTTTACATGCGTTTTTCATAGGTAACTATCAAATGTTTGTGTTATGCTGTACATTATTATTACAATGTGTATAAACATATAGGTGCATGAATGAAAAAGATTATTTTAATAGCTATAAAATTATCTTTTTTTTAATTACAAGAAGGTTTAATCTCTACTATTTCATGTATAACACTACATGTAAGGGTATGTAATCAACAGGCCACTGAGTGTATGCTCAATTTAGACCAGTGAGCGTTTGATAAATCTGGCCAAACGGACAACAGTTTTTGTTGAACAATGGGCGAAGACTAATCTTGGCTAAAGGTGTAAAGAGCATAGACTAATAGGATTGTTGGTTAATATACCACATCATTCAGTATGAAACCAACTTATATACTTAGTTGAGGTGAAAAATAGTGATTAGGCCAAGGGTGTATGCAATAGTATAGACCATGGGACTAATAACTGTTATTTGCCCAACTATGTGTAAATGTTTCTGATCTGTTTTGGTGTTTATTGTTAAGGGTCTGCAGTGCATAGATCTGAATTAACATAGGATCACCCGTTAGAATAATGTTAAACAGTGTTAAATAAGAACAGTTATAACGCTGCCATTTATTAACACAGAATTATTATCGTTGATGGCTCATCTTAAATGTCAGGGGGGAAATATATTTTCTTGTTTTATAATTTTTTCTGGGGAAACAAATAGAACCACAAAAAGTGAAGAATCTTTCCCTTTCTTTTAAATATAGTATAACGATTTTTCAAAAACCTAATACGAATTTTCTAATACCTAAACAACTGTTCTTAAAAATGTCAGCATAAAAATATTAACATTGTTCTTTTGGGCGAGAATGCTCCCGGAATTTTATGTATTGCAGAGCCTTAAATGTCTTATACAATTACGAGACATCTCAGCACCCAATTTACTGAGAATTACCGATCCGGAGTATTAAAATAAATAGAAACTTGCACTCATATTATACAGAGTGTCTTAGGAGTTTTGTAAAAACACTTCTAGGGTGTGTTCTATTGGTAAAAATAAAGAAAGAAGTTACAATAAATAAAACTATATCTCACTAATTAATTATACTTCTAGAAATCACTCTTAATTACAATGGCAAAATTAAATAATAAATAACTCAATTTTCAGGGACAAGAAAAGAAATTATTTTATTTACTTTAAAGAATGGTAAGAAAACACTTCAATAACAAAATGTTAATATTTCAATGTTCATATGTAAAAACAAGTAATAACAATTATCTTCAATCCCTTCACTATTCTTGAGAAAACATATCTCAATACTATTTTATAATCTATAATTTTCTTTCACAATTAGAGTTAAATAAGTTTTTTAATTTCTTTAATATAGCTGTACATCGTCAGTATATAATTATTGAAATTGTGATTTGTTAATCTTAATCCTTAATTATTGCATTAGAAATACATTTGTTGTTAAACTTAATGTCCTGTATTATGTTTTGTATTTTAAATTTAGTATTTCTATACTTATAGGCGAGTTTAGCTTGACTTGCTGATACTTCATTCATATTTGGTTTCGCCATTAAAAATAAAAAACTAGACTATTGTTGACGGTAAGTCATAATTATAATAAATTATCAATAGTCGGAATGGCGAAACCAAATATGAATGATTTATTTTCAGGTTTCAATAAAAATATAATGGTACACAGAAAGCAGCATATTACATACATTGGCCTCTGTTACAATCAAAGTGAAAACATTAGAATGATAGAACGTTAGTAAAAATATTGTTCAATTTTTATCAATTATTTATTAATTAATTTATTAAATTGTTATTATTATAATATTTGTGTTAGTTTTTTTTTCTGTCATGATATTAATTTTATTATGAAATATATTTATCATGTTTATGTTATTTGCTTCCTACTACAGACGGATTTTAATAGAACCAGTTTTTAATTTAATTTTCAAATTAAGGTAAATAACTTTCATAATCTGTTACAATCTGTTAAAAATAACTTTTATAATCTGCTTCTAAATACCTTTAAAATACCATTATAGTTTAATATACTAACAAAGTACTAATTGAGTAGCATAATTATTTGTGCTCATAAATACTTTCTTTAAAATTATTTCAAATACAGACTTCGTTCAATTTAGTAAAACAGTGCTAATGAAGTAGCATAAAACCTTTTTGTTCATAAATATACGGTATTGATATTGTTTTCCGTCAACTTAGTATCGCACCCGCAGAATAGAGATCCCACTGAATGTTTGCTGAATGGTAGTAGTTGTTCGTTAGATCATACATTCCTAGACCTGTTGTACTGGCTAGCATAACAATGGAAGAGGTTCAAAATACTTGTGGATTAGTAATTTATCAAATCAAGAAATAATTATTTAGTTAAATTATATTTTAAAATGTCTATATATTTAGCCAAGAACTTTACTCTGTGGTTGAACTTATAATTTTATTTGTGGCCTTTCTGGTTCTTTTGTCTCTTGCACACCAGTGTGATCTAATCCAATTAATCTAACTACAAGTTGGCTTAGGTGTCATTTAACGAAAAATTAAAACCTTTGTTTAGTTTCTTATTAATTTCAAAGTACTGTACTGTGTATTGGATGCTTGCAATATTCAACAAATATGTTTCAATGTTATTTTTTTATTATTTCTTAGTGTTAAGGTGCCTACACATTCGAGCTGGTAGTAAGGCATACTCACTGATTACCTGGTTGGTAAACAGAATATAATAAAAATCAGCTTTCATCATTGTAATCCTCCTAGTTGAAAAAAAAAGTATCACACTACCACCTTTCCATTTAGAACATATCAGTTAATTCAAGACGGATGGTAAAAATTTGGAACATGTTTTTAAATAGTTTTATCATAATAAATAGCCTTGGAATTTGTATATGATAATATTACTCTCCTGCGAAATATTTAGAGGTATTTAGACTTTTGGTTCACCTGGTATTATTTTAAGTATGATTTTAGAGTGTGTGTGTGTGTGTGAACGCTCGTCGGCGCGAACGCGCATGTGGGTTTTATTTGAGAAACGAGAATATTGAACGTGTTTTTATTTTTAGGATTATTTTAGATACTTTGTGTTAACTATTCTTAAAACATTTTAATCGTCACAAATATAATATTTAAAAATGTATTTTAACCTAAAACAAAAGTTTAACATTGGGATTAATTTTAACGATTTTATAAAAAATACAAAATAGATTGTTTACATTATATACTATGTTTACACATTTGGGACTGAGGGATAATTGCAATATATCAATTAATTAAATACTGCATTCTATACTTGAAAACATGAATTTTTACAAAGTTTGATTTTATTGCTCTCTTTGGGTCCGTCCTGACTTCCAGTTTTTGTGTGGAAAAACTTACCTTTTCTAACATTTTAAAGTACGTTTTTATGTGTAAACAACGATTTTTGACAATTTAACAAATCCGTTGAAGTTTTTATGGCTCTATAAGAATAATTTCAATATTTTAAAATAATTATTTAAATTTTATATTAAATCTGCTATTTTGACTTCTTTGGACAGGAACTACTGGTTATTTTAAAATGTTGGACTTTTATGTTTAAACAATAATTATATTTTGTTGTGTTTCTGAGTAACACTTTTGAGTAATTAAATTTTTGTTGAGAAGCCATTTTTTATTTATACAGAAATAGAGAATTGTTATTTAATAAAAAAAAGAAGATTTTTTTAAAGTCTACTTAACATTTTTAGCTGGATATCTTTTCGATATTCTACTACCATGAAAATAATTTGAATATTTTTTTGGTTTTTTTTTGCATACATGCATCAGGTCCAGTTTTAATATTTTCCAAATTCGACATACTCAGTTTCAACAATTTTTGTAATATCGTCTCAAAAACTAGTATAGTAATTCACAAGCATTCTCCACTTGTGTACCGAATTTCAAGTCGATATTATCAATATTTTTAAAATAGAGCTAATCACTGCTTGAATTGTTGCATTACCGACGGCACTATCCGAACGCATTACAATATCTATTTTAGAAAATGCCCATGGTAACAACTGAAAATAGGTATACATATTTATTGGTAAGTGTATTATTATTAGTGTACCGTGTTTTGACAACCCATAGAGAAAATATTATACATTAAAGCCAGTAATTAGCGCTAAATATACCCCTGGTACTGAAAATAAAAATGATTCTTCCGGTTCAATTAAAAACATATTTAAGATATGACTTGTATTGCAAGGTTGTAGTAAATATCTCAAAATTTTAGGTTAACTAGTATATGTTTTATTATAAAACCAAAATTGAAGTCGATACCTTGAAAATTGTTGAAATTGGAGCCTATAAATTCATGCAGTTTCCTAATACCCACCGCAAATTTACAGTTTTCTCAAAGGCAGGCTCAAATGATTTTGATGAAAATTTTCTCAAGCCAAACAAAACGTATTGGTCGACATCTACAGAAATTCCGGTTCATGTGTTATCGGAAATCGTTAATCGGTATCGGTTATGGGAAATAACGAAAAACCATTGGTCTTGGGATTGATATAAAACGCGTAATTTATCAAACACGGTTTAGTTCAAATTTTAAAATTATGCTAAGATTAATGGCCCAATTTCGTTTTCAAAATTACGAGGAAAAAGTATTACCGTTCTGGAATAGTTGACAAAAAACAAAAATGAACCTTGACCACCGTCATTAAAGTGATTATGAGTATAGGCCTATGAAAGAATTATATTCTATAGTATATTGTCTTGTATCTAATTACTCACCTCAAGACATAAAGGCTATCGCGGTTTCCATCACTACACTACACTACACTACACTAGGTTTCCATCATCAGGCCGCACAAAATGGTCAAATCACTTATTAGAGGTCGTCACATAACAATAACACACTAAAAACACAACACAACGTAAAACCGTTAACAGCACAAACAGTTATTTTGGCCGAAATATCGCGTGCATGGCCAATACCCGGCAAATCTAAACTGCGGAATTATTGCTGTAGGCACAGATACTCCCTGCCTTCTCTGTTATCTATCGTGGTGGTCTAGTATGACGTTTGTTTATCATGCTGTCTGTCTAGATGCTTACGACATCATAAATTAGATTTGATTTAAAGGATAGTTTGTCATTGGGGATATTAGATGAATCTATTTTTACACCTTTATAGATCTCGAACTCTTCTACGGAATCCATGTACTTACTTTTTTTTTGCAAAAGTGTATTATCTCCATGTTAGATTGGATATCTGTGTATTTATGGTTTTTGTTCCATTAAAAAATAAAAATTTAATATGACTTGAAACTAGGTACACATGCAGAGTAACTTGCATTCCAAGGTTGGATTAAATATCTCAAAATTTTGGGAATGATAAAATTTTGTGTAGTACCGACGGGAAAATCCGTGCATATACCAATTCTTACTTTCAACTATTTTTTTCTATTTGCTTAAAACTTTGTATATACATTAACTTGTTTATGTTTTATTAGAAAACCAAAGTTGAAGTTGATACCTTGAAAATTGTTGAGATTGGAGCCTAAAAGTTCATGCGATTTTTGACTTATCGGTTCAAATGATTTTGATCTAATTTTTCTCAAGAGTCCCGAACAAAACTTGTTGGTCGACATCTACAAAAATTGCGGTTTATGCGTTATGGGAGTTGGTCTTTGTTTACACTCTTATTTTAGGTTCACAATGTCTTCCTTATCATATCTTTTCTTTATAGGTTACCTTCCTCTCTCTTAATATCAAAATTTATTTTTTTATACTTGTAGCACTATGAAACGATATGTATTTGAATATATTTAATTTTACGGTTATTGTTTAATATGGCTGTGTCAGACTATTCATTTATTACAGGTACTCACTATTTATGTTTATGTTACTTATATTCACAATGAATGTGAAATATTTATTATTTATAAAATCGATAAATAATAGGAACTAATTTTAATGTAGGTATATTTTAAATTACCGTCATTATGAAACTCATTACTTTAAGGCAATTTATAACTAGCTAAATAGTTTAAGGTATGTTTGCCATGCTGTGGATTAACCCTAAAACTTTTCTGTCCTTATTAGTTATACAAGCATAAAATATGGGTGTTAAACAGATTATTATTTTTTTCAAACTAGAGCATATTGATGAGTATCGTGCAAAATTACTACTCAATTGGTCGTACTGTTCTAGAGATATAAATTATTTAGTAACAAAAATACAAAATGGCGGATAGTTGGTAAAAGAAGCGTTACCTAATATGTGTTTATAGGAACTTCTTTTAAATTTAAACCCTTATAAGCACCCCCTAAATTATCTCCGCGCATTACAGAAACACCGTGGTAACTTCCGTGACGTTACCACAAAAGGTAGGGCTACAAACGGAAAACGCGAACTGACCGCGTGTTTGTACGTTGAAACGATTTTAGTTTACCTCTTTACCCTTTTTTACAGAGCAAGTTATGATGAAGGTGAAAAAATAAAATTTACTGATAAATCCGTTTTGAATCTAAAAAAATGTTTGGAGTCTGTCGTATGTAGGCCTACAGAGTCTGTCTCAAAAATCGCGCATTGGAATACATATCAGCTTCTAATTGGCGTAGGAAGGTAATAGACACATTAATGGAAAGCTCTTGGTTGGGTCTATCTATAGGGAGTGCCAAATCTTAGGTTCCATATACAGGGTATTCCGAAAAATATTAAACGTTTTTCCCCCGTTTTTTTAAATAACGATATTAATGTTTCCCCTTCAATTACTCCTAAAAAGTCCACATTCTTTTCCCCATTACACAGTCTTATCTCATTAACTCGGCCATAACACAAGAAAAACATTCATGTGACATCTCTTTTGAAAGCTGTTTACATTTGCTATCTGATAAAGTAACTAAATATATAAATTTTCTTCACAGAGTGTTCCTAAAATTATTTTTTTATAGAATTATTTTGGTGAATTAATTATTTCTACTCCAAAGTGAATTGGTTTTTAACTCTTAGTCCAAAGGTTCTGAATTCTCATTCATTATTCCCTAGTATTGCAAAATTACACCAGCTTTTACCCAACAGATGTATTGGGCGAATTGGCCATCGAACGACGCTCTAGATCTCCAGATTGAAATCCTTTAGTTTATTTCCTTTGTGGCTATTTGAAAATAAACGTTTACTATAATAGACCTACGAATCTGAAACCTGAAAGAAAAATACGACTAGCAATACAGAAAATTAGAGATGAAATTAAAAGTAAAGCAATACATGCGGTTTATACTCGTTTGGAACATTGTCAAGTAGCTCTTGGTGGACATTTTGAACATAAACACATACTTTCCGTAGTCTTCTATGGTTTACGTTGTTAAATATAAACAGTTTTAGTACAGCTTGTAGTTTTTCTTAGTTTTGGATTGTACACAAAATAAAATCATTTCTTGTATTAAAAAAAAATTTTTTTTGGAACACTGTGCAATTAAAAACTAATTACATTATCAGATAGCAAATGTAAACAAATGAGATAAGACTGTGAAATTTGATTCATCATAATGTTGTATCTAAGTAAAATAAAATAAGTAAAAAAATAATTCCTAATTATTTTTTGACTGAAATTAATGACAGGAGTAAGTAACATTAATGAAATGAAAAACGGAGGTGCGTTGCAAGCCTGTACACATATGTCCCATTTCTGAGGATTTATACAAAACCGACCCCTTTCTGAAGAGTTGGTCATCAGAATAGGACAGTCCTCAGAAAGGGTACAGTTGCGTATCTATATATATATTTTTCATATTTATTATTATTCCATTTTAATTTAGTTTTTTCATAAGTTATTTTAATTATTTAGTATTAGATGTCATATGTTATCAATTGTTTATATAAGTGATATCATGATATCGTTACCATAGTTATAAAAACAGTTTCACCTTCTAAATGTATCGGTTGAGTATACATTAAGATGAATCTTTCTTTTTTATATATTTTGGCTTTATTGTAAAATACGTAGTTGAGTTATATACATTTTAGTTTTAAAAATAAATACATGATTGGTACTTTACCACTTTTCTTTTGGAAATCCAATCCTGAATGATTCCACCATTTAAACGTTTAAAATAGGTAATTATATTTTTAATTTCACCAGCCAATAACTTCTTTTTAAAACAAATCAACTTTTGTGCCTGTTAAATACATATTACATAACACATTTGTTTTGTTATTTGCATAAAACAATGATAAACCTGTATTAATTGAATTCCGTGATAATAGTGGAAGTAGAAGATATATTTAACTTATAAATTATTATTTGTATTAACACTTTTCTGTAACAAAGTATTATATTTATGGATGTTTTGAAGTGGATTTGATTGGTTACATATCGTGTTCCTGCTCACATAGTTTTATTAAAAGTCATTTTTTGTTTAAGATATATGTTTCAACATTAAGTACATGTTTGAATGTATTTTTACTATAAAGTTTGAATTTCTGGAAAATACAAAATGCATATGGTTATTTATTTATATTACAAAATTTGTTATTAATTTTCGTGTTTTAAAGTGAAATAAATACATATAAAACATGTACCTAAATTAAAATTGAGACATTGACTGATGATTTTCATAAAATCCGAAATGTTTTCTATTATCTCTGTTATGACAATAACATTGGTATTATTAAAAAGAAAATTTAATATTTGTTACTTACTGAATTCACTTGAACTAGTTCTTTATTTTTTTATAGCAAATGTAATAGTTGTTTATTTTAATATTTTGAATGAAACTGTCTCTTTGTAAATTTAAAACGTTCAATCTAGATTTTATTTATATTATCAAACGTAAATATATCATATTGTCCCATGTTCCTTCAATTGTTATTTTTTTTGTTTATATTGGTTGTATTCAATAATGATTCATTTCAGAATCATTGGTTTTATTGTTATATAATATTCCAAAGTATATAGTTGTCCCACTCGTATTGTGTTTAACGTTTTAATTTATTTCTTGACTGTAGCTCCAAATAAATAGTTGTCAACTCTTAGTAATTAATTTTCGTTCAACCAGTATTATTAGAGTAACACAATAAATCATAAAATTAGATGATACCTTGTGTATTAGATTATACGTAACGCAATATTCTTTACGGTTTGATAATAGTTTTTAATAATAGAATTCAAGTCCTGGAGATAAATTATATTTTATGATATGTGGTTAATAAACTATTTACAATTAACATAATGAATAATAAACTACCATATACTGAAGATGATAAGTTCATGCCAGTATTAATTTAAATTAAAAAAAATTAAAACCATTTTTTACTTTTTAAAATAATTTAGGCCCAGTTACAGTACGGGACTAACAGTACCTACAAGTATCTTAAATTAACGATATCTTAAGACAATTCAAGTTTTTTTTAAAGAATTTTATTTTGAAACATATCCTAAATAATAAAGTAGTGTTTTGAAACTTCAAAGGTAACCCGCTAAATTGGAGGAGATGAACTAGAAAATGTTCAATAATACCAAATTTAAAAAAATGGGCGTATAAAGAATTATTTATATGACGAATAACATACTGAAGATTTCTCAACCAGTATTAAATTTTAACAAAACCCTAATAAGCGTAATTGTAATGAAAATACTAACAAATTAAATGACAAATTTGCAGAAATTTAATAATTGTATGAAAGGTACTGCTAACAATAGGTTTTGAGGAAGATAGAGGGAAGGTTGAAAACAACAAAGGCGAAATAGATGTTTGGGTTTAACGTTAATTATTTATCCTGACATGAAATTTTAATACTTTCTTGTGCTTCTCATTGTTTTTATTCTCCTTAGTAAATATTTCATTTAGTAAATTCTATTTCAACATAAGAATACGTAACATAGCGTAAGTTGAATTGATGCATAGCGGAAAATAACATACGAAAATACTTTCTAGATAAATAGAAAGTGGGTGACGTTTTAGGAGGGCCTGTAAGAAATGACCTGTATTTCTTGCTATGCAGAAATACATAAATGGCCATAATGGTGTGACGTCATTGAGAAATCTGATATGAATAAATATGTCATCAAATTACCTGTTTTCCCTGTCGCTAAATAATATAACAACACACTTACAAAGTGGTATTTTGGTTTGGCTGTCTCAGATAGGCCTACTAATAGTACGATAAGGCAGCTCCAACTATTTATTAGTGAGATGTAGAATTTAGGAAGAGTTTATTTATTGTATTTTTTAGAGGCGAAGTTATTACTCCTCTCTTCTACTTGGTTCGACAATAGGCGCTAATTTTTGTACAATACAGAAGTAATCGTTTTTGTATCCTGTTCTTAAAGTATTAAAAACATAATGCGAGAAAATTTTACTTGATGAATGCAATTAGTTGTAACAAAGTAAAATAAATTACTTATAGAATTAAGTCTTATCCTACTTACATCACCTACAATTCTATGTAAAATAAAATTACATTTGAATACTATACTTGTATACATATTCAGCCTTGTTAAAATTTATTATAAAAGATAAACTATGTAAACAAAACTTTAGAAGAGAGATGATTGCTAACCAATTTAATTGTGACTCTCCCCTTGCTAGATACACAGTACTAATTCCATCAACATTATCCAATAAAATTAACGAGGTTCATTATTCTCCTAGCGGGCCAGAATCAATAACTGATTGAGAACGTGCGAGATATGTAATGAAGGTAATGAAATTAATTAAAGGTACCTGTCATTAATAAAGGTTGAAAATATATACTTTTAGTTATTTTCATTCCATGATTAAGATATGTCATAAGATGAAATAAATTTCAATATTCATACTAAAAGATATTTATCAAACGTGTAAAATATTGTCTGTTTAGTGTTTATAACAGTAGTACAATTACAAAGCAAAGACAGAAACACTTGTGACTTTGTCTATTCTTAAGTTGTATATTTATTAAAAAATTTAAACTCTACTGTTAGTATTAATGTAAATTATATTCATTGTATTATGTAAAGAACAACACATATGAAAACTAGAATGTGAGCCAATGTAATGTAATACAAATAACTGAACTATACTCGTCTTTTATTAATGTATTATTTCCACTGCGTCAAATTTCCTTAATTTTATCATAAATAATGAAACTAACCCCAATTATATTATGATGAATGTTTTTCAATTTTGTTTAGTTCCAGCGTTAAAAAAAAGGAAATACATGTTTATTCAAATACATCGGATTAAAATCCTATCTTCAGTATCTAAAAAATTGTAACAATTCAATCAAGTAGAAGAAATTCTAACATCTAGCTCGTCAATAAAAAAATAGTGTTTCGGATTTCATCAAATAACTACAATAATTATGGTGATTTGCTCATTGCGAGGCTGAATATTGTATAATAAAATATCATAACCTTGAAGACAATTTGCAGCCTTTGAAAACTATTATTAAAATGCTAATTTTCTTTTATTTGCATATGTATTTAGTGACATGCGTATGCAGAACGTGAGGTTTGTTTTTTATAGTTTTTACCTGTAACTGTAGGAAGTAAAGACCTTAAAAAATTAAAAGGTAAAATGTAAATAATAATTTAAAGTTGGAAACGTATCAGTGGTGGTTGAAGAGAATACATATTCGTAAATAAATTGGCACAACACAATGCAGTAAAATAGGAGATTACATATATTGCTAAATTTGTAAATAAATATTGTGCTTGACTTGAAAGACAATTTAAAATTAGTAGTGAAGATATATGCCAAAATAATTCCTGATTAGTTTTTTCCAACTAAATTATAACAAAGTTTATTTAAATAATATTTTTTCAGACACTGATTATGTTTTTGGCTTTTCGACAAAACAACTTCCTTTTCTATTAGATTTAAATTTATAAATACAAGTATGTTCCAAGATAGAATGAACATAATATGTTGTTGTTTCTATATAAAAATTAAGCTATTTTAAATATTTCCCACTCTTTTCAATATATGAAACTAACGTTCATCATACACGTTAGTTTCATAGTATACATTCTTACAATATGTAGTTCGAAGGGAAGTACAAGTGCATTTTATAGTGGTGCAAAGTAAATAAAAATTGCATTAAGTGTTCCAATCGTGCAGTAAAACTACAAAATAGATTGAATGTGTTTTTCATAGAAAACAACCTAGTTTAATATATCAGTCTTTTGTCGGAAAAACCGATAAAAACTATTATTAGTAAATAATTGTGACACAAAGGTTTAAAAATTCACTTTCACATTTAAAACTAACAGGAACAAATAACTATTATAACAAACTGACAATGGTTTCAGTTCACGAAACGATAATCATTTTAATTTTTTTAAATAACTCGATAACGCAAATTTTATTGATAATAACTTTCTACCTATTTCCTCCTCGAACTAAATCTTTACAAAGTTATACGATTGCGTTAGAGGTATAAAATATCTCATGCTGATAGGAAATAGGATATTTTTAGTTAAGAATATAGTATAAGTTCATTTTAAGAAGCCAGAACGAAAACAATTATCGTGACACACCTGGAAAACTAAAGAAATTTCTTACCTTGTAAGTTAGGCAGACGTCATTGATGCTACAATGATATATAAACCCTTGGGTGGGACGACTATTTGTCAGTGGGCCAAGGTTGATCAAGGGAAGGTGTTGCAGGAATTCTTGAAGATAGCCAGACGGACTTGGCAAGTGAGAGCTTCTTGGAGAATCGAGACTTCAGATGAGCATCCATAAGAGTGGCAAGCAGGGTGAGCAAACTTTATGTATAAACCTTGTAATTATTTATGAGACAATTATTTAAGTCATTATAAACTATGACGTAGAATTAGATTTGTGAGTCACAACAATTAGAGTCATTCTGGATTCATAGTAGTTAAGAAGAATAATATATTTTTAATTAGTATATAAGAGAACTAAGAGAAATAGACAAGTTGTATTAAATAATAAAGAACTATTAATTAGATAACTAAACAACTGATTTGATTATATTGAAAATAAAGTACCATGGCAGGTTAAAGGATACAATCCTAACAATGCCTTATTTAATTGATGTCCTCTGTGGTTCTTCATAGCGGGTGGGGCGTATCAATCCATAAGGACTCTAACTGGATCCGCCATTTTTTGTGTTGTGTTGAGTTAGATATCCCTCTTTCTTTTTTCTATTACGTTTCTCTTGATCAACTCTTAATCTCCTCCTACCATGAAGCTAATCGAGATGTCATTAAATGTTTGGCAAATTCATATCACAGTATCTATGTCGCCTTTATTATGGTGATTAGTCTTAACGTACTACTTATATAAACCTATAGGTTTAGATGTCTTTTAAAAATGTATAAAATCTTAAAAATTAAATATAACCTGTTTTAAAATTATTATACTCCCAATAAATAGTTTCCACATATATAGACATATGAATAACACTTTTTTCGTATCAAATGCCCCCATAAAAACTGATATTAAAATTCTTAATTTTTTTCCTTAATGCAATTTTAAGTTCATTACAACGAAAGTCCTATAATTTACAATATCTCGTTCCTATGTGAAATTATTATGTTGTAAACTGAAAAATTCAAGAATTATAATATTTTTATACGTAAAATTGAAATGTACTAAAAGAAGTAATATCTTGTAATACAGTATTTCAGTTACAGGCAATTTTCATCTCAGCTATATCAAACTTACATAACCCGAAATTACTTAATCAAAGTGTATGCAATTTATGTTGTTGGAAAGAGAAAATAATGATTTTGTAATTTTTGTTTACGTACTGTTGTTAATATAAAATTAAGTTTACGTAACCCTGGGAATAATGTAATAATTACACTCCCCTCCCCCAATCTACTCTCTGAGAGAATGCACGGCAGTCATTGACATTAATCAAAGCAAGGTAATCAATTATCTTCTCGCGTCATTCACTTAAATATCCTTTCAATTTCTACCGAAAAAGACAGGATAATATTAATTATGTTTTCCGTGTTTAATAATAGTAGACATCTTATTATCATGAACGCATAACTTGTAATGCTTTGGGTACTATATTAAAACACAATCAATGAATTCGTTACAGAGAGAACACATTGATAAAAGAATTTTTGTACCCTTAACTAAATTCATTCTGGTGAGAAAGTAATTTGATAGATGCATCAATAAATATTGTTGAACATATATTTTAACCATGCTTTACAATTTTTAATAAAAACATGTTATTTAAAATCCAAAATGTTTACTTAAATATCCTACGATCATAAATCCAATCGATTCTAGCAATAATGATTGTTATAATATCCAAATGTTGTGTTTCCACTTAGGTACTGATTACCATCTGTTAAAGCGCAATTAAGTTCTAAATCGGCATTTTTTTTTATTTCAAAGAATTATTTTTAGTCGTAAAGTATAATTAAAACGATCTACAGTATATTTATGTCTAAATACATTTAGTTTTTGGTCTGTCTTTATTGAAGACGTATTTTAAGTAGGCCCTAATACGTAAAAAAGTTAGTCATGCAGATAAAACAACAACAAAATACATTGAAATAAGTTAAACAAACATTCAAATGAAGAAAACTGAATGGGTAAAAAGGTCATTTTACAAACCTAAATTTGATTTTTAAAAGAGATGTATACAATTGTTAAGAAGACAATTGTTAAAACGTTGTAGGTAAATTGTCAATAAAAAAGAAATAGGCTTGTAGAACTCTGAAGTTTTCGATATGAGTGTGGTTTCCAAATAATTCTTTTTGGTTAAGCCTAATTTATGATTAAATTTCTACTTTGTGTTTATATTTATACAATTACAGAAAGGAAAGAATACTATTTTGTATAAATATTTTCTTATTTATAAAATAATATATATTATGTTTATTTCCTAAAATTATATAATTGGAATTTTTATACAAATTCTATATTATGTCATATTTTCTAATCTTACAATCACTTTTGATTGTTTTAAATGAGTGTTAAAACTTGAACCGCTACAGTTAAAGCAGCAGAAAAAAAAAACAAAGTTCTTGTTTCGTTGTGATAGACGTCAATAACAATATTTTGAAATTTATGGTTTTACTAAATAGAAAAAAACATCAACAACAGTTATTATCTACAAATGACAATTACTTGTGGATTACAACAGTTTTTTGGTTTAATTTTTAACAATTAATACCAATTTTCTTTTGTAATAAAGTGCTTTTACAATCAAAAAGTTAACTTTAAAGATAACACTTGAAAATTGATTGGATTTAATTACTTATCGTAAAGGAAATTTATAATTTACATAAATTTTCATGAAGTATCCACATATATATTACATGCATTATTTTATATTTATGGGTTTGTTTTATTTATAACAAATAATTTTGTTATCTTGGTGTTTTTTTTCAATTTAAACTACGAATTCACCACGGATAGTATATATTTAACATACGTAGAGAGTGCACATACCTCCTCACTCGCTATAAGCACCTTTTTGTAATACTTGATGAGAGAGAAGGTTTAGCAAAACTTCCTTGCCATCGGCAACTCAACCATATTGGACTTTGTTGTTATTGATTAATAGCATTAATATTAAGAGCATTCACTCGCTTCAGTATAGTTGCAGAAAACATATCCTAGGTGGACATATAATTGATTGAAATCGAGTTTTTCATGACGCCTAAGTTTTATTTGGTTTGTCAATTACTCCAGACCTGTATTTTCCGCAATTTAATCGGAATCTCTTGATTAATTAAAACTAGACATTTAATCAACTCCAGTGCTAGTTGGTCGCTACCTACTGGTAACTGCGATGAGAGAACCATTTTTTGAGAAACGTAACCAAATACGTTTTTCTATTGTATATCTCAGATTTTATTTTATTTTAAAAACGTATTCGAGAAACTTTAATTTATGTGTTTCTTTCTTCTAGAACGTAACCAAACCTTTTAGTTACAGTTATATATTCTACGTACTCACAAATCCATCAAAACCTCATGTACAGATTTTTAACAATATCAGTCAAATGAATTTAGATGGTCGTAAGGCACAACATTTATTTAAAACAACATTTTGGATTCAGTTAAACAAAACCTTTTCATCAACTATAGTTAAATATTGTTTTTAATAAATGTTGTGCCTTACGACCATCTAAACACACACACACACACACACACACGCACACACACACACGCACAACATTTATTAAAAACAATATTTAACTAAAGGTAAAGAAAAGGGTTTTGAATAACTGAATCCTAAATATTGTTTTCTTATGAGGGTTTGTGTATATTATTTACGTATTATGTGGAAGGTCAAGATATGCGGAGGGTATTTAGTTTTTGTTAAGTTAAGGGTATTAAAACTAATAACAGTTAAGCTAAGGATAAAGTACTGTATAAACCCAGAGCTGACATCTAGGTCAGACGAGTCATCAAACTTAAACTAAACAATCATACATCTGAAACCACAAGGAAAATGGATAAGGTACCACAGAAATAATGTGAAAGAATTACAATGAAGTGGAACAATATAATGTGCAGCAATGAAGATTGAATATAATTGATTGTGTAATTTGGGCGATGTGTGTGTCGATTAAAAGCTAGAAGAAACTCTTGCATTATTTATATCACGAGGTCACCTTAAACCTAACCAGGAAAGTCAACTTATTTCCATAATGAGAACAGAGGTGATTCATAAAAGAAACTGTTCACAAGAACGTGTACAAACGTGTTTCCGCTTACAGATATAAAAAAGTACTGATACCTATTACAAAAGAAAAAGAAAAGTGTGATAATAGATAGAAATCCTTTTTGAATTTAATCAGTTATATTTTAGCCCAAAATATTACTTGACTTTTGGTGCTTTATTTTACTTAACTATTAGTAATTTTATCGAAATCGGGTTGCTTATTCTGAAAAGTTTGGTTCTTAATGAAGCACCATAGAATTATTTGTTTGCCCAAATGGATATTATACACTCAACCCTATTAATTTCAGTAGTTTATTTTACTGTCAAAATATTATACATAAAAAAGATCAAAACAATTAAAATCTTATCATAACTTTTTGTGTTTCAATAAATATATATTTTTTTATTCATTTCAAAGTTCAATGACAGCGATAAAAGTTAATTTGTTTGCCAAATATTCCTAAATCGTAATTTTATGTTTACTTGCTACTTTGTACGAGGGTCTGGGTTATTAGATTTCACATTTCAGTAAAATTTGAATGAAATTAGTAGAGTTGTTGAGAAATGTTTTTTTTTTATTGATCCGATTTTGATGTATTTACTTATAACTCGCGAACTGAAATTTTTTGAAAGATAGAAACCATTACGCTTAGTTAAGGTATTAAGGCTACTAATTTTTATTTTTATTAAAATAGCTAAAGCCGATTTAGATAAAATCGTATATTTTTTCTATGGCAGCTAATCCCTAGTTTAAATTTGTTATTGAAAACAAAATTAAAAAAGAGTCCTGAGATATAGCTAAATAAAATATTTGGTTAAAATTGGACCACGCGTTTGGGATGTATAGTACAACACAGACAACAGACTCTAGTCGGAGAGACAGACAGAATTCATTCTAAAACACATATAGATATATTTAGGCCTCAAATAGATATGAACGCAAACATTTTACATCAATATTCTGACTCGTCACATAACGATTATGTGTTTACGTATATGTGAGAAAATAAAAAGTACATACATGTTTAAACAATTAATCAAACTGATCGAATGTAAGAAAATAAAAATTAGAAAACTGTTTAAACAATCAAACAAATTATCATATGTAAGAACATTGAAAGTACAAACATATTTATGCAATTAATCGAATGGATCGAATGCGAGAAAAAAAAGTACAAACATTTTTTAACAATCCATCAAATTATAGATTGTGAGAAAATAAAAAGTACAAACATTTAAAAACAATTAATCAAACGATTGTATGTGAGAAAATAAAACAAGTACAAACATGTTTAAATGATCAATCAAATGATAGTTTGAGAGAAAATAAAAAGTAAAACATATTAAACAACCAATCAAATCATCGCATCTGAGAAAATAAAAAGTTTAAACAGTTAATCAAGAGGTCGTTTGTAGTCATGTTATAATGTTTATAATCATGAATCAATTTATATTTTACAAGCCGTAATTTATATTTGTATATATTAAATGTAATTTTATTAATCTGTGGAAGTTATATCAATATTCAGAGTTGTTAATTAATGCTGTACAGAAAAAGCTGAAACTGGTATTTCTTCAATATGGTGAACTATATTGAAACGATTGTTACAGAATGATATTATTATAAATTCGTCGTCAGGTTTGTATATTCATTAGAACAATTATTACACATAAATTGACAAATACAATATTTTACAGGCAATTTAAAAAAAAACGGAGATGGAAAAATAATTTTGAAGATTACGTATAAAGCAACGCTTATTACACGGTTCACAGCCATAATTGTAAACCACCTCGGGATTTTAATGCGCATCATAAAATGTTTTTCCTACTTCTTTAAAAAAAAACATGAAGTTAAGAAAGAGTAGTCATACTATATATAATTCACTTGTTCGAATTCTTTTTCACAGTTCTCCGAGCCGCCCGGGGACAATTTGATTTAACGAAACTTTTTAAGAAGATATTTGCTAACAATATGTATTTAATCCAATGTAAAATATAATGTTCATAGCTACTCGTACTTTGATGAAATTCTAATTGAAATTATTAAATCTAGAAATATTCGTCTAAAATTCCCTCCATTTCGCATCAGATACAAGTATATCTGTAATATATATTAAACAACTAACGTACTTCTCTTATCTACTTTTAATTACTATCATTGCACATTTTATTACGTCCCTTTTAGGCTGTAAATACCTATCTTTGCAGTAAATGTGACTCACAAATTGAAATTATTTTCAAATTATATAATAGGTGTAGGTCTAACCTTAACACGTAATTGTAGTTATATTCAATCTTGTAAGAATGAGTTTCTTTCAGAAATTTATAGTAAGTAATTAAGCTAGTTTAATTTTATAATGCTACTCTATTAATTTTGTATTTAGTTCCAAGAAATTAACTAAGAATAGTTAATGCTTAATTAATGCTCCAAATTTAGAACAATCACCTGTAATTATTTAAACTGCAAATAAACAAATTACTAATTGTATCTAATAACAAAGTGATTCGTATTTTGAAACATTTGTACTAGAAAATATCACCATAAACCGATATACACTTTAATTTTTGCAAGTAGGGTTGATTTTTCTTAAGCTAATTTTAAGATTATATGTGTGAGGTTCTGTATTAAATTTCGAGATTGTGAAGTTAGGAGAAGCAATTTAAGAAATTAACGCTCCAAAAAGTCCGCAATGCGGGCGTCTGCAGAACATGTTTAGAATTAGAAGATTATCCCACAGGTAAGTAAAATAAAAATCTCCTGTTTTTATATTTTAGTCTTGATTTAGAATGAATTATTGACAAGGTTGTTATAGACTCTCCCTACTGAAATTTTACTAAATTAAATTATACAACTGATGTTATGAGTTAATCAAATTTTCTTAATTTTTGTGAAAAAAAGGTTTTGCAATAAAATATATCATGTTATATGAAATATTTTAAAAGAAATTGAATGTAGTAATCGTCTGATATTCAAGACTTTAGATATGAACGAAATCAGTCACCCGATTTGTTAAAAGGGTTTAAAACTTGTATAAAACTCAGTGTTCAGTTTTTAATTAAAATATCAATTTTGGACTCTCCTGAATTTAAAATAATGATCTTGGTTGTGATATCTGTCGAATATTTGTCTTCTGCTGAAATTTAATTTGTGATAATTCTATTTATGTCTAGGGTTAATTTTTCTGTTTTTTTCATTCAATAGTAGGCCTAGTGCCTCGAAACCCCAAAAAGGGAATTTTATGATAATATTTGGTACGTGAATATGTTATAACCATAAAACTAGTTGTTTTAATTTTTTTGATTGCTTGAAATTTATAAACTGTAAGATCAAACTACATATTTTTAATTTTCTCAGATTCATATCTAACGATTTTTGTCTATCTCGTTCATATTGCATATAAGGGACCAACAAAACGAATTTGTCATCCTGCATATTTTAGCGGTCAAAAAGTGAAAATTGGTTATACTAATTATATATAATTTTATCTAACGTGAAATTTTATGGCTTGAAAAAGTCATAAATTATGGCAAAACTCGTGTAATCTTGACTACTAAAGAAGAAAAACGCATCAAACTGCTGTCAAATAAAAACTACCATCTTAGAAATTATATCTATCGAATAAAAATGACACATAGTAAAAGACGAATATATATATATATATATATATATATATATATATATATATATACATATTTATAAAACTTAATGTTTGTTTATGTTGATCTGTTTATGTTGGAAGGAAACGTAATGATATAAAGGACGTAATGATATATTTATAAAACTTAATGTTTGTTTATGTTGATCTGTTTATGTTGGAAGGAAACGTAATGATATAAAGGACGTAATGATATATTTATAAAACTTAATGTTTGTTTATGTTGATCTGTTTATGTTGGAAGGAAACGTAATGATATAAAGGACGTAATGACATATTTATAAAACTTAATGTTTGTTTATGTTGATCTGTTTATGTTGGAAGGAAACGTAATGATATAAAGGACGTAATGATATATTTATAAAACTTAATGTTTGTTTATGTTGATCTGTTTATGTTGGAAGGAAACGTAATGATATAAAGGACGTAATGATATATTTATAAAACTTAATGTTTGTTTATGTTGATCTGTTTATGTTGGAAGGAAACGTAATGATATAAAGGACTTATAATTAACGCACAAATTGTTTGGACAAACAAGGGATCGTTAAATGAGGCTGTGCTTAAACAAAAGTAAAAATAAATGGAACATGTTCTTCAACAACAGATGAGTATTACCTTTCTTATTTTAAATAATACTTCTAGAAGAATACATCTTTATTTACGTAAATAGTAATTCAGTGTTTTTAAAGTTTCCCTTAAAGGAAATTCATTCATTTTAATAAAGGAAATCAACGAAATTTTGGGGAAAGTAAATGTTTACAGAAATAGGAAAAGACGCTGAAAAAAAATCATAAACTGTTCCTTGACTATCGATAATATTTCGTAAAATATTACGGAGACCCAAAGAAATATTTTTGTAATTTCAAAATATCACTCGAATAAAACTAATAATAATTCAACACATGTTTGGTAATCTATCTGATATAACTTGAAAGATTTTTATTTTTTATGTTTTAATTTTTAATAATTATTATTTTAAAAATTTTATTATTTTTTTATAGTTAGATAAAAACATTAGAATACTAAATAAATAAATAAACTTGGTTTAGTTTATAGAATTTAAATACTCATCCTAAGCTTATTTGAAATATTCTAAAGCACGCTTTAGAAAATATTTTGACCGGAATTTAAAAACAACAAAATTTATTAGTTTAAAAAAACAATACAACATACTGAATTACGAATTTAGTATACGTTCATTGAGGTCTGATTAAATACACATGCATTTTCTGCTTATTATTCGTCATACCGTGATTCGTTTACAAAGACATATTTTGTAATATTTTTTGAACCCAGTGATTTCAGAACTGGAATTTTACATTAAATAGATCATTATTGAAATTCAACTAAAATATCGACTATTGTAGTTATCACTGATTTCCTATTTATTTAATTCATAGGGTCACTGATTAGTATGTAAAAGCGGAATCAGTGAAAAATTCATAGTCTTTGGTGTCGTATTTCCATGAGAGTGTTAGCTATATTTAGAATTTTATATTAGACATTGATTGATAACTCTGAAAAAACCATAACAGTTTTATTAATAAAACATGCCCTTTAGATATCAATGGCAAATATCTATTTGTGATTTTATTAAAAATCTAAACTTGATTGTACCGAACCCTGCAATGCGGACTTTTTCCAACGTTAATTTCTTTTATCCATAGTCGTATAAATACGAGAGAATACTATAGACTTCAACTATATTTAGTTTGTTCAGTAGTAATATTACAAATATAAACGACAAAATGTTATTTTTTTACACACTGAAATATCTTTGTTAATATTAAATATTAGTTATTTATCTTCATTATTTATATTAAATAGAGAAAACGTTGGTTTTAAAATATTTATCTTATTTTTCTAAAGACGTAATTAGTGTAAGTAAAAAGAACCAACTATTCTTTTTTGCTGATCTCCAATTTCCATGTTCGATTAAATAACTTAAACGTAAAGTTCTTCAGTCTGTTTCTGAGTCGTTGTACTTAAAGAAATAATATTGAAATTTAGTATACTACAAGAAAATGATACACCATTAATAAAAAGAGTTTCTTAATTATGCAAATGTTTACACAATTAACATAATCATAAATCGATACTAACACCTATCTAGTAAGTGAAATATTAAAAATTCGTTTCTAAAATTGTAATTTAAGATTCTAAATTATCAAGAAAATGTGAAATTCGCACAGTCTGGGAACTCAAGGCTAATTTAAAAAAAAAAAAGTTAACAATGTACATGTTTTTTTTACTAATCTTGAAGTTATTTTATTTACTTCAATATTTGTAAATTAGTTCGGTACAATTCTATCTATTAGGTTAGTAAAACAATAAAGGAGGGAATATATATATATATAATGTATAATATAATATAATATATATATATATATATATATATATATATATATAGTATTATAATAGGTAGTATTCTTCACTTATTTATAAATTTAAAAAAAGAAATGAAAAGAATATAGACAATGTTTTCGCTAATATTTCGTTTATTAAAAACTTATTTGTACCAAAAAATGATACCAACTTATGTAAAAATGAAAAAAATTATCTGTGAACAAAACCTCTTTATTTATCTTCTGAAAAGAGCATTCAACAAAAAACTGGCACTGAGGAAACAACCTGCCTACTGGTGGACGTTTAAAATGGCTGATTTAAAAAAGGAAAGTCTCAGACTCTCAGAATCGCAATCACAGCAAAACACAATACTTAGACTTGCCTGTAACATTCAAGAAAGCCAGAAAACTACTGAAGATTGCAATACAAAACAGCAAGATCTGGAACTGGAAAAGAAGTTAACTTGGATCCTTGAGCCTGAGAACCCAAGGATTCATGAGTATTCTGGTCTAGAGTCTGGAAAAGAGTTACAAATAAAAACATCCGCTCCTTCTTTTAATACTCCAATAATAGCATCAGAGTCGGAAGAGAAGAAATGAGGGTCAAGAGAGACATTATAGAAAAGATGAAAGATGAGGTTTCGACTTTCCACCACCAATATTGGAATTCTTGCGGGAGTATAGTCTGTTATGCTCACAAATAAAGATAACTACAATAAGTATGGCAAACAAAATTTATAAAAGGTTAAAAAGATGTAAGTAAGTCATATCATAGTTTTACGTTATTTTATGATTTAGTTCACTATCATAAATATTTAGTTAATGATTCACGAAGAAGGGTGAACCGTATTTTACAGAAAGGATAAATTTTATTGAACAAATAAGAGAAATGCTGATAGAAAAATACACGAACACAAATAGTACATTTATTTATTCGTTGTTAATTACTGTAGCTTGTGTATCATCGAAGATGGCGACTTTGTCGTTTAAAAACTTATGTACTGTGCTTGGATCGTATAATTGGTGTACACAGATCATATTTTCAATTCTTTTTGCCAATAATTTTACATTTGCAACATCCACCAAATCGTGAACGGTGAAAATATTGTTGTCTACTTCTTACAAATATTTTTACAAAATATTACTCTTTCTTCAACTTTGACAGTTTTCTACATTCTAAAGATATGTTTCGAAGAACAGACATGGATAGTTATTATGAAATCAGTGTAATAAGTCATAGATTTGTCACAAATACTATACGGTCTAGGCAATGTTTAATTGAAACCTAAAATAAATCACTTAAACATATAAACCTCTCAGCACTCTTACTTGTCAAAACTTGTTAAACATATGACAAGGGTAATCCACCATTTAAAATATTGTGTACATTGGCCACATGTTAAGGTTTAAGTGCCGGTAATCATATCAGACTAAGTTTAAATTTCATTTCTTTACAAGTGACAATTAATTCAACCTTTCTACCGTTTATGAGTAATATATTATGATTTGGTTTGAGGTCGGTACGTAGATATATCGGCATATTGTACTTCTGCTTTGTGGGCTTTTAGTGGATATCCACATAAATTATTCAGCGTATAAACATTTTCAATGTAATTTATTGACTAGTCCGAATGATATTACTGAATAATAAATAATAATACAATTATGTATAGGAAATATTATAAATTTTAGATGTTAATTTATACTATTATTACGTAATTACGCCCGTTAAACTAATATATGTGATGGAGAAGCGTAATGACGAAAAAATGAAACTGTAAATGTTTGTATACTGTAAATACAAACAATGTTTTTCTATAAATATATTTATAAAACATAAATATATTCTATAAATATATATATATATATATATATATATATATATATATATATATATAAACAACGAAAGTTATTCGATTCATATTTTTATTACTTAAAAACATTTTACTAGACACAGTGTTTGTATTGATATACTCTGTATCAGATGATTCCCACCCCTATTTCGTTCCAAATTGGTATGTAGCATCGTCGTTGCAACTCCTTAATAATTAAACATGAAATGGACTATTAATATTAAAAAAATTTATGTATGAAAACAGCTCATAACAGTTCTTTTTAAGCATCATGACAACTAGCATTCCATGATCTCAAAATTTAAAAAAATTAAATAATTGAATATTTTTGTCGCCCACATAATTAATTTATCTCAATATGATGGACTTGTATATAATATAAATAATAATAACAAACAGAACGAATGAAATTTTCAAAGAGATTTGTAAACATTTGTAAATTAAAATATTAAGGTATATTTTTATATTGTATTTTACTTGACTTAAAGTAAATATTAATATTAAAGAAATTGTGAATATTGTGTTTATCAAAACTCTGCAACAAGGTTGTTCATACATTCATTGATCATACCAACATATACATATGTGTTTGTGTCAGAGAGAGTGTATTTGGTTTGTAAACTCGAATATGCAACTCGAGGTTTGTTAAACAGGAAGAATGGTTAGTCTTTTTTAAATATACTGCTCTTGTAATAGATGGGAAATAAATTATCAACTATAAGTTATACAAGAGCTGAAATGACAATCTCTTTGTATGCAGAATGACAATCTGAATCCGATGACATTTGCATTAGTTCTCTAACAATTAATAACATATTGATATATAAATAAGTGTTAGTTTTTATTATAAATAATAATACTAAATAAAGCAAAGTAATAAATGATTTAGTATTTGTAGTTAAACTTCATTACAATCTAGAACTTACTATTGGTTTTATAATTTGTAACACAATCACTCAGTAACCTAAACTGCTAACTATATCTTCTTTTTATGACTCAGTGACTTGCACATATTGATACCGAGACTAAGGTTCGTGAACGAATGGAGCAAGTTTGTCCCATCAATGCCAGAGGATGTAGACGCGTGCTAAATTTTACCTACTTGAGGACAAATTTGTCTTATTGAACATGTGATTATATCGTGTCTGTTCCCCAACATATATGATTTAATGTTTTGTAAATTATCATTGGTATTTTGTTATAATTGAGTGCTACGCAAGGGATTGAGATCGTGTTGTGCTTTGTAAAAATTCTTATTATTTACCAGTGAATATATTATATATTTATCCTTTGCTAATTTAGTTATCTTTCATACTAAATACATATATAATTTAAATTCTCTCCATTAAAAAAAAATAGAATCTATTTTTCAGAGTACTTAAGTATTTTTGCCTAACACTTAAGAGTAAACTATAAGAAGAGGAATAACCAGATCAAACAATTACATTAAACTCTATTATCGGAATTTTTGTTAATATATAAAGCTATTTTATAAGTATTATAATTTTGTGCAATACGTAATTTCAATAAAAATCACGAAAGTACACGCAACGCACAAACATGATGAAGGTTGTTATATTAAATAATAAATCGCATTACTGGACTGTAATGAAACCTTCATGAACTAAATATTCTTATGAACATTGCTCATAAAGAACGTTATTAAAGGAGGAGTAAGAAAAGACGTCACAAGTCTTTGAGTGGTTGAATGAAATATGTTAATGTGTAGGACGTAGCTGCTAGGTAAGACTGAAGTGTACTTGCACGCGGTGTTAAGGAACATAATGAACCGAGGGTTGAGTTACATTCTGATTTGCATTAATTTCCATAAAAACAATGGGAGAGGTAAATATTATATTAGTTCCCTTATTCTTGCATAGGGAATATTGGTACTGTAGTAAATATTAATGGATGTCAGATATTTTGTCATTCCAAATTCAGTTTTTACAAAAAAATGCATCTGCTAAATAATTTTACAAACCTTCCTCAAACATAAACCCACCATAAAATTTAAAACTTTCGCTATTTCTATTAGTCTTATAAATGTATAGACATGATGGTGAAGGAAAGTTTTTCATGAATACAAATTTCGTGAATAATAATCCTTTAGACAAGAAATGAGTTTTTAAATTGTTTAACGCTAATTAAAATAATTAGTTTTTTTCAAAATTTGTTAAAGGCACGATCTACACGTCACACTGAATATTGACAAAGTTCACTAAAACCCATTCATTGGTTCTTGATTTAAGTGTGAAACAAGAATTTAGCGGTTAGATTATAAGGTTTAAAAGTCGTTGCATTTGGGTGAAATAAGAAAATCTGAATGAAATTTCAAATCTAAGTCAACTGACGTTTTAGTTTTCCGAAATGACCTTACACCTTCTTTTTTCTTTTGAATTTTCAGGACGTAATATCATACGAAGAAAAATGTAAACAAATACTACTACAGTACCACACGTGTAAAAGATAAACAAATAAAAATTAAACAAAACTTAATTTAAATGATCCGAAAGTAATCTTAAACTAATATGACAGCTTCAGGTCTAAAAAAAATAATTCACAAATATTTTAAATGTACCGTATCATGTTTTCATTTAGTAGGGAGTGGAATATTAACGAAACACTTGAAGATGACTTTTTTTTTTAAAAACTGGAAGAAGATAATGTTAATTACACATATGCCCTCCTATAGTATTCTTTATGCAATTTATTAATAGTTAAATATAGGGGCTAAAATTAAAAATCTTCAGAATCCAAGTTTACTGAACAACTACAAGATATTGTGAGTAATGTTTTTTAAATTAGATTCTTTTTAAGCTTGTCACTGATTCTAAATTTAATCATATTTAATAAAATTTAATTTAAACTTTCAGTGATAATTTATAATTTCCTTGTTTGCAGTTGTTTTAATGTTGAAGCATTCGATAAACTTGGGTTTAAAATTACTAAAAAGAAATTTCACTTGATAAAGAATTTCTTTATAAGCTTTTAATGGAAATGTACAAATCAGTTGTCGAGATGCGTGTTCACTTTAAATAAATTTAATGAAAATATAACGTTTTTTATGTATATAAAGTTATATACACTACATTTATACCGAAGGAATTGATTTAACGTTTGTAAACAATATAATTTATAAATAATATATTCGGAAATTGAAGAAAATTTTCTAATAATATGTCTCTCATATTCCATTAATCTAAATATGTTTGAAACTTTCGTAAAATAATATTATAAACACACCATGTTCACAACATAATAAAGGACAATTGTTTAATTTATTTCCGATATTTGTTTAATACACACAAAAGAAAAAATATTTGATTTGAGGAAAAAAAAAAATAAATCATTTGTGAATAAATTAATAACTTTATTAACAATGCTGAATGATATGTTATAAAATGGATCGTATTCAAATTTAAAATGTATTAAGTTACTTATTGAAAATTTCCAACGTAGGCATACAATTCAATCTCCAAAAAAGTTAAAAAAAGTCTTATCCAATAACATGAATTAAACTTAAATAGATATTAAAATTGTTTGTACAGTTACCGATTAACATAGTTTTATGAACGTTACCTTTTCTTACATTTCCTCTATCAAGTCTATCATACGCACAAGACATTGTTACCAACCACATACTGTAATTTCCCTTGTGACTAATTCAATGTTAAACCGGTACGATGACCTTCAATCGACATGGTTGAATTAAATTAATTTTGTAGTAGAATAAATTGCATATAAAACATTTTATATTCAATCTACAGACTTATTTAAATCAGAGCACTTGAATTAGTTCTGAATTCTTTTAATTGTCGTATCTTGAGTGGGATTTTATGTACAGAAGAAAACATTTGAAACCGTTTTATTTCAGGAGCAAAGTCCATAATTTATACGCATTATTGTATGTTTATTTCCCCTCTTATAATGTGTGTGTGTGTGTGTGTGTGTGTGTGTGTGTGAGAGAGAGAGAGAGAGAGAGAGAGAGAGAGAGAGAGAGAGAGAGAGAGAGAGAGAGAGAGAGAGAGAGAGAGAGAGAGAGAGAGAGAGAGAGAGAGAGAGAGAGAGAGAAGTAGAGTGTGCTACACTTGAGGACAAAAATGGTGGGGGTACCCCCACCCCTCCCCCCTCCCCCCTTCGCCCCTCCCCCTTTGCCCCTCCCCCTCCCCCCTCCCCCTTTGCCCCTCCCCCTTTGCCCCTCCCCCTTTGCCCCTCCCCCACCCCTCCCCCTCCCCTCCCCCTTTGCCCCTCCCCCTTTGCCCCTCCCCCTTTGCCCCTCCCCCTTTGCCCCTCCCCTTTAGGCCCCTTCCCTTCCCCATTGGTCCCCCCACCCCTCCCCTTGCCCCTCCCCTTTAGGCCCCTTCCCTTCCCCCATTGGTCCCCCCACCCCTCCCCTTGCCCCTTCCCTGTAGGCCCCTCCCCTTTAGGCCCCTTCCCTTCCCCCATTGGTCCCCCCACCTGTAACGTATTATTGTTGTCGAGACACACACATGACGTCATACACACATGACGTCATACACTTAACTTTTTTAATACCAGCGGGATTCGAACCTATGAAGTTTGGATTTGAAGGCGGACACGCTACCGACTGAGCTATCGTGCATAGTATTACAAGTCGGATATTTAACGCAGTATATAAGCCGCCATGTTGTAACCGCAATAATGTGTTATATATATAATGTGTTAAGATAGGTAACCTAACCTATAAGTTTCCCACTTTTGCCTATGTTCACCACAGCCTACTTGTAACAGCTGGTACAATAATGTGTTATATATAATGTGTTATATATTTATATAATGTGTTATATATGTATATAATGTGTTAAGATAGTTAATCTAACCTATGTATGAAAAGTTTTTACCTATGTTCACCACAGCCTACTTGTAACAGTTGGTACAATTAATGTGTTATATATTTATATAATGTGTTATATATGTATATAATGTGTTAAGATAGTTAACCTAACCTATAAGTGTCCTACTTTTGCCCATCCACAGCCTATCAGCTGTTACAATAATGTGTCATTATATAATGTGTTAAGATAGTTAACCTAAAGTTCCCCACTTTTGCCCATCCACAGCCAATCAGCTGTTACAATAATGTGTTATATATATATATATATATAATGTGTTATATATTTATATAATGTGTTAGGATAGTTAACCTAACCTCATAGTATTACAAGTCGGATATTCAACGCAGTGCCGCCAACGCCAGAACATTTCGTAGAAGTTCGGACACGAACCCCTTACCGTAAGACTTACCGAGTTTTTCGCGACCGCGAAAAACTCGCGTACGTCTTACGGTATGGGTTCTGAGTCGTACCTCTAGGTTACTCTGACAACAAATAGTAGTGTCCAAATTGTAATGTGCTTGTGTTAACCTAACCTATAAGTTTCTGCCTACCACAGCCTATCAGCTGTTACAATAATGTGTTATATATATATAATGTGTTATATATAATGTGTTAAGATAGTTAACCTAAAGTTTCCTACTTTTACCCATCCACAGCCAATCAGCTGTTACAATAATGTGTTATATATGTATATAATGTGTTATATATGTATATAATGTGTTAAGATAGTTAATCTAACCTATGTATGAAAAGTTTTTACCTATGTTCACCACAGCCTACTTGTAACAGTTGGTACAATCAATGTGTATTTATATAATGTGTTATATATTTATATAATGTGTTGAGATAGTTAACCTAACCTATAAGTTTCCTACTTTTGCCTATGTTCACCACAGCCAATCAGCTGGTACAATAATGTGTTATATATGTATATAATGTGTTATATATGTATATAATGTGTTAAGATAGTTAATCTAACCTATGTATGAAAAGTTTTTACCTATGTTCACCACAGCCTACTTGTAACAGTTGGTACAATCAATGTGTATTTATATAATGTGTTATATATTTATATAATGTGTTGAGATAGTTAACCTAACCTATAAGTTTCCTACTTGTGTTATATATTTATATAATGTGTTATATATGTATATAATGTGTTAAGATAGTTAATCTAACCTATGTATGAAAAGTTTTTACCTATGTTCACCACAGCCTACTTGTAACAGTTGGTACAATCAATGTGTATTTATATAATGTGTTATATATTTATATAATGTGTTGAGATAGTTAACCTAACCTATAAGTTTCCTACTTTTGCCTATGTTCACCACAGCCTACTTGAATCAGCTGGTACAATTAATGTGTTATATATTTATATAATGTGTTAAATATGTATATAATGTGTTAAGATAGTTAACCTAACCTATAAGTTTCCCACTTTTGCCTATGTTCACCACAGCCTACTTGTAACAGCTGGTACAATAATGTGTTATATATATATGTAATGTGTTATATATTTATATAATGTGTTATATATGTATATAATGTGTTAAGATAGTTAATCTAACCTATGTATGAAAAGTTTTTACCTATGTTCACCACAGCCTACTTGTAACAGTTGGTACAATTAATGTGTTATATATTTATATAATGTGTTATATATGTATATAATGTGTTAAGATAGTTAACCTAACCTATAAGTTTCCTACTTTTGCCTAGGTTCACCACAGCCTACTTGTAACAGCTGGTACAATAATGTGTTATATATTTATATAATGTGTTATATATGTATATAATGTGTTAAGATAGTTAATCCAACCTATGTATGAAAAGTTTTTACCTATGTTCACCACAGCCTACTTGTAACAGTTGGTACAATCAATGTGTATTTATATAATGTGTTATATATTTATATAATGTGTTGAGATAGTTAACCTAACCTATAAGTTTCCTACTTTTGCCTATGTTCACCACAGCCTACTTGAATCAGCTGGTACAATTAATGTGTTATATATTTATATAATGTGTTATATATGTATATAATGTGTTAAGATAGTTAACCTAACCTATAAGTTTCCCACTTTTGCCTATGTTCACCACAGCCTACTTGTAACAGCTGTTACAATAATGTGTTATATATGTAATGTGTTATATATTTATATAATGTGTTATATAGTTATATAATGTGTTAAGATAGTTAACCTAACCTAAAGTTTCCTACTTTTGCCTATGTTTACCACAAGTTTCCTACTTTTGAACATCCACAGCCAATCAGCTGTTACAATAATGTGTTATATATAATGTGTTATATATTTATATAATGTGTTATATAATGTGTTAAGATAGTTAACCTATTAGAGTTTCCTACTTTTGCCCACCACGGCCTAGGTACATTTAATGTGTATAATGTGTTAAACGTAGTTTCCTCCGTTGTCTACCAGGGTGTAGCACATGTGTTTAAGTATCGTGTTAAAATATTGTTAACCTAGACTTAATTCCTACTTTTGCCTATTAACCTAACCTATAAGTGTCCTACTTTTACCCATCCACAGCCAATCAGCTGTTACAATAATGTGTTATTATATAATGTGTTAAGATAGTTAACCTAAAGTTTCCTACCTTTGCTCATCCACAGCCAATCAGCTGGTCAATTAATGTGTTATATATATATATATATATATATATATATAATGTGTTATATATTTATATAATGTGTTAAGATAGTTAACCTAAAGTGTCCTACTTTTACCCATCCACAGCCAATCAGCTGTTACAATAATGTGTTATATATATATAATGTGTTATATAGTTATATAATGTGTTAAGATAGTTAACCTATAAGTGTCCTACTTTTACCAATCCACAGCCTATAAGCTGTTACAATAATGTGTTATATAATTATATAATGTGTTAAGATAGTTAACCTAACCTATAAGTGTCCTACTTTTACCCATCCACAGCCAATCAGCTGGTACAATTAATGTGTTATATATATATATAATGTGTTATATATTTATATAATGTGTTAAGATAGTTAACCTAACCTATAAGTGTCCTACTTTTACTCATCCACAGCCAATCAGCTGTTACAATAATGTGTTATATATATATATATATATATATATACAATGTGTTATATATTTATATAATGTGTTAAGATAGTTAACCTAACCTATAAGTGTCCTACTTTTACCCATCCACAGCCTATCAGCTGTTACAATAATGTGTTATATAATTATATAATGTGTTAAGATAGTTAACCTAACCTATAAGTTTCCTACTTTTGCCCATCCACAGCCAATCAGCTGGTACAATTATTGTGTTATATATTTTATATAATGTGTTAAGATATAATGTGTTAAGATAGTTAACCTAACCTATAAGTTTCCTACATTTGCCCATCCACAGCCTATCAGCTGGTACAATTAATGTGTTATATATAATGTGTTAAGATATAATGTGTTAAGATAGTTAACCTAACCTATAAGTTTCCTACTTTTGCCCATCCACAGCCAATCAGCTGTTACAATAATGTGTTATATATATATATATAATGTGTTATATATATATAATGTGTTATATATTTATATAATGTGTTATATAATGTGTTAAGATAGTTAACCTAACCTATTAGAGTTTCCTACTTTTGCCCACCACGGCCTAGGTACATTTAATGTGTATAATCTGTTAAACGTAGTTTCCTCCGTTGTCTACCAGGGTGTAGCACATGTTTTTATGTATCGTGTTAAAATATTGTTAACCTAGACTTAATTCCTACTTTTGCCTAAACCTATGCTTACCACAGTCCAAACGGGTGTTAGTCCGGCCACTATTTAACCGAACCGAAATTACCAACCGATTTACCAACCAAATCCAGCCCATTTACCAACCAAGATCAACCGATTTACCAACCGAAATATACTTTTACCAACCGATTTACCAACCACAATATACTTTTACCAACCGATTTACCAACCAAAACCAACCGACATTGCAAAGAAATTTAAAAATCCCATTGCAATCCCCTACAAGGTAGAGTTAGCGGATGTTGAGTTGGCTACTCTACAGGAAAAAATGCCCGAAATACTATTGGAGCTGCAAACCCACGACTTCTACCTTATGGATTTGGACATTACACAAGATTTTGTGGGGATCTTTAACAAGCGAGAGATGTGTGAGCATTTACTACGTCATTAAAAATAAATAAATAAATGTTTTAAAATAATATTCTTTGTAATTTGTTACCTCCATTCCACCAAAACTCTTTTTAGTAGAGAGATAGATATTTGATGTGACCTTGGAATTGTAGCCGAAAACGACACGACCCCCCAACCCCCATTTTTCCTTTTTAAATATATAACGTCGTAACATTTGTTAGGAACCGATTTACCAAACCGTAGATAAAATTACCAAGATTTGGTTGGTAAATTGGTTGCAAAAAGTATATTTTGGTTGGTAAATCGGTTGGTATTGGTTAGGTTAGGTTAGGTTAGGTCTGGTTAGGATAGGTTAGGATAGGTTAGGTTAGGTTAAGTCTGGTTAGGATAGGTTAGGATAGGTTAGGTTATGTTAGGTTAGGTTAGGATAGGATAGGTTAGGTTAGGTTAGGATAGGTTAGGTTAGGTTAGGATAGGTTGTGTTAGGTGAGGTTAGGTTAGGTTAGGATAGGTTAGGTTAGGTTAGGTTTTTAGGAGAATGGTTGTTAGGTTAAGTTAGGATAGGATAGGTTAGGTTAGGTTAGGATAGGTTAGGTTAGGTTAGGTCTGGTTAGGATAGGTTAGGTTATGTTAGGTTAGGTTAGGATAGGATAGGTTAGGTTAGGTTAGGATAGGTTAGGTTAGGATAGGTTATGTTAGGTGAGGTTAGGTTAGGTTAGGATAGGTTAGGTTAGGTTAGGTCTGGTTAGGATAGGTTAGGATAGGTTAGGTTAGGTTAGGATAGATTAGGTTATGTTAGGTTAGGTTAGGATAGGTTAGGTTAGGTTAGGTTAGGATAGGTTAGGTTAGGTTAGGATAGGTTATGTTAGGTGAGGTTAGGTTAGATTAGGATAGGTTAGGTTAGGTTAGGTTAGGTTTTTAGGAGAATGGTTGTTAGGTTAGGTTAGGATAGGATAGGTTAGGTTAGGATAGGTTAGGTTAGGTTAGGTTAGGTTAGGATAGGTTATGTTAGGTTAGGTTAGGTTAGGTTAGGATAGGTTAGGTTAGGTTAGGTTTTTAGGAGAATGGTTGTTAGGTTAGGTTAGGATAGGATAGGATAGGTTAGGTTAGGTTAGGTTAGGTTAGGTTAGGATAGGTTATGTTAGGTTAGGTTAGGTTAGGTTAGGATAGGTTAGGTTAGGTTAGGTTAGGTTAGGTTAGGATAGGTTATGTTAGGTTAGGTTAGGTTAGGTTAGGATAGGTTAGGTTAGGTTAGGTTTTTAGGAGAATGTTTGCCACACGCCCGGGAGATGGTAGGGATGGGGTGGAGGTTGGTAGGCGTGTGGCAACCATTCTCCTAAAAACCTAACCTAACCTAACCTAACCTATCCTAACCTAACCTAACCTAACCTAACATAACCTATCCTAACCTAACCTAACCTAACCTAACCTAACCTATCCTAACCTAACCTAACCTAACCTAACATAACCTATCCTAACCTAACCTAACCTAACCTAACCTAACCTATCCTATCCTATCCTAACCTAACCTAACAACCATTCTCCTAAAAACCTAACCTAACCTAACCTATCCTAACCTAACCTAACCTAACCTAACATAACCTATCCTAACCTAACCTAACCTAACCTAACCTATCCTAACCTAACCTATCCTATCCTAACCTAACCTAACAACCATTCTCCTAAAAACCTAACCTAACCTAACCTAACCTATCCTAATCTAACCTAACCTCACCTAACATAACCTATCCTAACCTAACCTAACCTATCCTAACCTAACCTAACCTAACCTATCCTAACCTAACCTAACATAACCTAATCTATCCTAACCTAACCTAACCTATCCTAACCTATCCTAACCAGACCTAACCTAACCTAACCTATCCTAACCTAACCTAACCTCACCTAACATAACCTATCCTAACCTAACCTATCCTAACCTAACCTAACCTATCCTATCCTAACCTAACCTAACATAACCTAACCTATCCTAACCAGACCTAACCTAACCTAACCTATCCTAACCTAACCTAACCTATCCTATCCTAACTTAACCTAACAACCATTCTCCTAAAAACCTAACCTAACCTAACCTATCCTAACCTAACCTAACCTCACCTAACACAACCTATCCTAACCTAACCTAACCTATCCTAACCTAACCTAACCTATCCTATCCTAACCTAACCTAACATAACCTAACCTATCCTAACCTATCCTAACCAGACTTAACCTAACCTAACCTATCCTAACCTATCCTAACCAGACCTAACCTAACCTAACCTAACCAATACCAACCGATTTACCAACCAAAATATACTTTTTGCAACCAATTTACCAACCAAATCTTGGTAATTTTATCTACGGTTTGGTAAATCGGTTCCTAACAAATGTTACGACGTTATATATTTAAAAAGGAAAAATGGGGGTTGGGGGGTCGTGTCGTTTTCGGCTACAATTCCAAGGTCACATCAAATATCTATCTCTCTACTAAAAAGAGTTTTGGTGGAATGGAGGTAACAAATTACAAAGAATATTATTTTAAAACATTTATTTATTTATTTTTAATGACGTAGTAAATGCTCACACATCTCTCGCTTGTTAAAGATCCCCACAAAATCTTGTGTAATGTCCAAATCCATAAGGTAGAAGTCGTGGGTTTGCAGCTCCAATAGTATTTCGGGCATTTTTTCCTGTAGAGTAGCCAACTCAACATCCGCTAACTCTACCTTGTAGGGGATTGCAATGGGATTTTTAAATTTCTTTGCAATGTCGGTTGGTTTTGGTTGGTAAATCGGTTGGTAAAAGTATATTGTGGTTGGTAAATCGGTTGGTAAAAGTATATTTCGGTTGGTAAATCGGTTGATCTTGGTTGGTAAATGGGCTGGATTTGGTTGGTAAATCGGTTGGTAATTTCGGTTCGGTTAAATAGTGGCCGGACTAACACCCGTTTGGACTGTGGTAAGCATAGGTTTAGGCAAAAGTAGGAATTAAGTCTAGGTTAACAATATTTTAACACGATACATAAAAACATGTGCTACACCCTGGTAGACAACGGAGGAAACTACGTTTAACAGATTATACACATTAAATGTACCTAGGCCGTGGTGGGCAAAAGTAGGAAACTCTAATAGGTTAGGTTAACTATCTTAACACATTATATAACACATTATATAAATATATAACACATTATATATATATAACACATTATATATATATATATAACACATTATTGTAACAGCTGATTGGCTGTGGATGGGCAAAAGTAGGAAACTTATAGGTTAGGTTAACTATCTTAACACATTATATCTTAACACATTAT